>JAURVB010005692.1:0-26194 GCA_033002965.1 Piper betle
AAAACTTTGCCTGATTTGTAGTTACGGTGGAAAGATAGCGATCCAAGGAAGGAAGAGACATTACATTGGAGGAAACACATGACTTATTTTAGTGGATCGTGATTGTTCTTATTCAAGTCTTGTTACCCAAATGAAGAGTACATAAAGACTTGACAAATATAATCGAAGAGCAAGAGGAGTTCAACACAAACACAAGATTAACTTCTCGCCTTCATTTCTTTGTATTACCGAAGAAATCAAGATCACCATCCAACTCGACATTGGACAAGAAGTTGGGGGCGTCAATCGAAATTACTACTCCTAAAAGGTTTAAAAGAGAAGCCAACAACTCAACAAATAGTACGAGGCATCACAAAAGAACAAGGTCTCCTCCATATCATAGAAGGAAAAGAAGACATCATGAGATCTTCTGGCCAGAGAAGCTAGATGCTAAGAAAGAGAAGTCACAGCTGAGAGTAGAAACGAAATTGTCATTCCCCCATTGCTACCCAAATCTAAAAAGTAAAAGGAAAGAAATATGGATTTGGAGACCACGGTTGTTGAGCAAAGAAGTCACTCTCCTAAATCAAAATAATGGGCAGTTATTACACAGTGACCGAGAAGGGGTCATCCTAGCTTGAGAGCAAAATATTATTCTTCACAAAAAAAAAATGAAAAAAGAATAAAATGCAAAAAAAGAAGAAAAAAGCAAACTATATTTTTTACCGATTTTTCTTGTCCAAGATTGCGAAAAATCGGCAAGGGGGCTAATGTTTGTTCATATTTATCCAAAAAATATTTATATTTATCCGATTATGTGGATAACATTTATCCAATTATGTGATAGCACTCAGCCACTTACGTGGATGACTTCCTGCATGTTACAAGAGAATTAGTCATACAGTTCCAAAACTGCCGAAGAAAGAATTGCCAGTGGAAGAGGTAGACATTGTTCTACAGCCGTTAGAGGAAATCTCTCAGTCAGGAGTTATCCCAAATCTATAAAAGCTGGGTGTTATTGCTGAAGCAGGGGGTTCATATGCTAAAGGAAAAGAATTTTGCCAGACAAATGAAAAGCAGAGGGAGGAGCCCCTCACAGGAGATGCTCCGGTGACCCTCGCCAACACCCAATCGATCACTACCCCTTTCACGGCCATGAATCCTTGCCCAAGATCCAAACTTTCCACTTGCCAGAGCCACTGGCGAAGGAGTCGTGTTGCTTTGAAGTATTGCCGACGTGCTGTCCGTGAGGGAGCCAAAGAAAGGTTCTGTTGCTCGCCAAAGTTTTGCCACTGGTCATCGCGACGAAGAAGAAAGGTGGAGCTTTGAAGCGGTATCCCTGGAATCGAGATCCTTGCTGCCTTAAAGGTAGAGTCGCTGCCAAGTGCCGTTGCTGCTACCTACAGATGCGAAGCCAAGGAGTCCTCTTGGAGTCACGTTCCTAACTTGCTGGCTTCCTCGACTACCACCGTGAAAAGAGAATGAAGTGTTGCTGCCGGAGTACATTGAAGCCTTTCTGGTTGATGTTTTCCCTTGTCAGGAAGTTCTGAGCCGCAAAATATCAGAGCCCACCAGAGCCTTGTCCCATTCCCGCCGACAACGAAGAATAGGATAGCATCTTTGTTTTGCAGGTTCGGCGTCCAATTTTCCGGCGACTTTCCCGGACAACCTCGACCTTATTGGATCAGTACAAGACCATCTGCTTGGAGCTCAGAGTGCCCCCGACACAGCACCCCCCAAAATTTCCACCGGAGACTCCTGCCGTCGCCGGAATTCTGCCAGCAAGCTACCGATTGGAAAGGCGGAAAACAGAGTAGCGAAGGTCTGATTTTGCTAATTTCTTCCGATCAGTTCCGGTCATTCCCGGCCTCGTCACGAGGTTCAGAGTGAAGGTGGAGAAGTTATCTACAGACCCAAACTGAGTTTCACCAAAGTTCGTCGCTGTAGCCGCCAGGAAAAATCGGGAAGCGAGGAAGTTGCTGGCTGGAAAAGCAGAAAACAGAGCAGCGAAGGTCTGATTTTGCTAATTTTTTCCGACCAACACCGGTCGTTCACAGTGTCGCCGTGAGGTGAAACGTGAAGACGGAGGAGTGGTCTAGGAACCCAAACTGAGTTTCGCCAAAGATCGTCGTTGTAGCCGCCGGGAAAAATCGGGAAGCGAGGAAATTGCTGGCCCGAAAAGCAGAAAACAGAGTAGCAAACACCGGATTTCTTGGATTTTTCCGACCAGCGCCGGTCGTTCCCAGACCTTCCGTTGTGATCAACTGAAGGTGGAGAAGTAATCTACAAACCCAAGCCGAGGGCCGCCGGAGTTCATCGCTGAGGTCGCCGGAAAAAATCGAGAAGTGACCAGCGTAGCACAAAATAGCAGAAAAGTATCTAACTTTCTGGCATCCGACCGACCGACCGGAGCCGCTGCTAACCGTCGGAGCACCGCCAAGATCTTCACCATTCTGTGATCTACAGTTCTGGGCAATCTCCGCCACCTTCAGCTGCCGGAAAAGCTGCCGCCGAAGCCACCAAAACCACCATTGCACAGCCGGTGCAGCCGGGTTGTTGGACCCGTTTACTGCTGACCGCATCCGCTTTTGTCGTGTCCGAGACCAAATCCTTCTTCCCAATCCGTGTCCACGAAGCCAGACCGTGACTAGTTACGAAACCCGTAGACCGACGCACGCCACCCGGTACGGACCAATTTTTATTTGTATTGAACCAACCCGAATTGGCCCGGTTCAGTCCATTAACACTCCGAAAATAATTTGTAGGCCTTCTCAACCTCAGATCAAGGCGAAACTTGGTATCCCACCATTTTTGGATGCTCTGGACGCAGTGAGTGGGATTATTTTGAAGATTTAAAAATGAAAAAAAAGACAAACCATGGCATTGGAGTCAAATATCTCAGGCAAATTGATTTACATGAGGCAAAAATTCACTATTTTGTGTAACTTGTAAAAATCAAAAGAGAAATAATGGACTGTGAGTACTAATCTCACTGTGGATTGACTTAGGGATTCAAGTTGAACCCCAAGGAACGACGTAAAAAATTTCCTGCGTGTCATTTCATGTGTTTGTAATATTTTTTATTTCCATCGCATTATCTCTTTGCGCGGCAAGGACTCCTTAGTCCTACCAAACCTTTAAACCCGAATCACAAAAGAACTGATTCGAGAGGGCGGACGAGACCGCGACCGAACAGAAGATCAAGAATTATTTTCGAGTTATGATTATGTATTTCCTCTATATACAACTTCAAGGTTATTATATATAAAAATAAGCAATAATGTTGTCCAAACAACATTTGAACTGTTTATTTCTATTATGAAATTTGTCTTGCCAAGAGACAACAAGTTGTCGGGTTCTTTTTATGACTCAAAGAAATTGACGAAGAAGCTAGTAATGAGAATTGAAAAAATATATGTATATCCCAACAAATTCATGCTATTTCACAAAGAGACTACTCACTTACAAGAGTATATACACTACAAAGATTAAGATATCTAACAGGAAAGGAAGTTGGTCATAGGAAGAAAGGCGTCGCAACTAAAATATTGTGATATTTTCCTATTATTTCAAGATTACAAAGAATATTCAAATTTTGAAAAATCGTCAAAAACATGTTTTAGCATGCACGGAATCCAAAGGTCTCTAGGGTAATGACTCACCCTTCACAGGCATACAAATATTTTGATAGGTGTCCCCTCCTTTGAAGACATTGCTTATATACATAGACATTAACTAGTTATAAACCCCGCGATGCCCGTGCTATTTAATAAAATATATTTTTTGTAAAATAAAAATACATAAGATATTTAATAAAACACGATATCCTATGAAAGCCCTCAAACACGTGAGGTGAGGAAAAGAAGCTATTTTTGCATCATTTTCATATCCGCGAGTCACACTTGAAATCGAAGAAGAATCAAAAAATGAAGATTCAGTGGTAGGAATTTTGGGAAGATTAGCTCAAGAGGTTGATCGAAAGAGGAAAAACGCCACTATTAAAAGCAACTTTTGGTGAAAAAATGTGAGAGTAAAAGATGTGACTATTGGACACAAAAGATGCAACTATTAAAAATGAACGCCAGTGGATTCAAAAAAGATGCTAACCATTGGACACAAAAGGTGCAACTATTAAAAATAAATGAAGAGAAGGCGCCACCATTGGAAGCAACTTTTGTTGAAAAAAATGTGAGTAAAAGATATGACTAGTGAACACAAAAGATTCGACTATTAAAAATGAACGCCAATAATTATCTTGAGAGATTGATTGGGTGATGAGGAACTATTGGAAGCAACTTTTAGTGACAAAAAGTGATAAAATATAGAAAAAGTGAAGAAGGGAAGCTTTGAAGTGACATTTAGTATAATATAATAGATTAACAAAGGGTTTATTTGCCCAAAATAACTCTGTACTCAACATTCATATTAAGTTGACATTGTCTAAATGCTTTTATTTACCCAAGGCTCCTTAAACTTAGTTTCCTTATTAGCATTAGTTTTCTTTTTGACATTAGCATATTAGTGTTAGTTACGGTGACAAAATTATTAAATAACGCATAAACCAAACCAAATGAATTTTTTCACCACTTATCTCACCCTATTCGAATGGAAATGCATTTCCGACTAACATGGAATTTGAAATGTCAATTCCCGCTAAAATATACGACGCACCCGACCTCCCTCCTCTTCCATCGTCTCCGCCGTCGTCTGCGCCGGCGCCGGCAACCGCCGCCGTAGCCGTCGGTCACTCCGCCGCCTTGATGGATTGATGAACCACGGTGTTCAAGGCCCATCTCAACCTTGCTCGAGGCGGCGCTCTCTTCACGGCCGCCGCCTCTCTCTACCTCTCCCCTTCTTCGCAAACGCTGCCGGTGAGCCTCCTCATGCCACCCTTCCTCTCAGGTGGAAAACATCTCTCACTGCTTTCCTAACACAAAAGACTTGATCTTTGCGGTTTCTGGTCTTGGTGCGATGGCAGGTTCCGTCTGTGAATGCGATTTTCTTCGGCGGGGATCGGGTACGGGGGACTGGAAGTCCGGTGATTGAGCGGCTTTCCGATGGGCAGAGCGTTGCCCAATTGCTTGCCTGGAAGTTGGGTCCTTGTGCTAATGTCTGGGTGGTGGAGGCCTCCACCTACAACGAGGGGTTTTCTGGTTATGAGGAGTTTGTGCTCACTGTTGATTCATGGGGTGATCCTAAATCTTATGATCCAATGTGTTTCCCAGCATTCCATATCACTCTGCTGCTATTATCCAGATGCTTGGAACAGGTTTGTTTTTTAAAACTTATTCAGAGAGGGGTTTTGATCTTTGTTTTGGTTGTGGCAAATTGTGATCGATGATATTTGCTGGCATCTCATGTTGGTGGTTTTGATTAATTTGTGTTGCCATTGTGACTTCAAATGCCAAATATGATGCTATTTTGAAAGAAATTAAGAAATGGTCGGTCTTTGTTTTTCTTGTGGAAAATGTGATGATATATGTAGGCATTTCATGTTTTGATCAATGTGTTACTGGCGTGACCTCAAATACCAAATGTAACTGTTCTGTTCTTGATTTCTTTTTTGTTTGCAGATTTGTGGCTTTGATGTTTTTGTTTGAGCAGTTCCAACGAATAATACAAGATGATCGTGTGACTTTGTTCGATCTTTTTTGTTTTCACTTGGTTAAGAGAATAATTGTAAGTACGTGCTAGTTAAGGTCAAGGCGATTGTGAAATATTCTTAGGAGGTGTTAATAGAGTTTGAACATTTCTTTCTTTTCTGTTGGAATTGGTTGTGTGTTTTTATGATGCTCTCCCTTGAGCAGCACATCCTAATATTCCTTGTCCATTGAGAAAGAGAACAAGTCATTTAATTAATGTTTCTGTAAATACTTAATGCAGTTATCAATCGTAAACCGTGTCAAATAATTTCAGTTTGTTGGCAGTCTGTATGAAGTTTAATATCAGTTCAAATACAGTTATCATATAATTTCTTGTCGGCAAGTTCTATGTTGTCAAGTGAAGTAAAAAAACTCGTTGAAAGAAATTTGCTGTATCAGCATCCATTGACACACGCAAAACAATATTTATTGGACTCAGCAAAGGTGGAATTGTTATTAACCAGCTTCTAGCAGAGTTTGCTAACTTGAATGTTAAGTCTGCTACCCCTTCAAATGAAAAAGAGGAGTTACCAACATTACCTTGTCCTGATATAGTTGGAAGAAATTAAGTTTTTCCAACTTCTATGAGCAGGTTTTCTAAGCAGCATTTATGAATTTCACCTATGTGGATGTGGGTCTCAACAAAGATGGAACTTACTTAACAGACCCAAATGTGATAAACAAAATCAGTGAAAACCTTCTCCTTCCAGGCACCCATGGTATTCGCATTGTCCTTCATGGGACTCCTCGTCAATGGTGTGATGAACGACGACCATGGATTAGGGATGAAAAGAAGAGATTGGTGGAATTACTTTAAGATGCCGCTTATGTGAGTTAAGGAAAACTGCAGGTCACTGATAGGTTCTATTTTGCCGATAACCCACACAGTCTTCAGATGCATTTTGAAATCATTGCAGAGCTTGGACTTAAGTTGACATCTAGCTTCCTTTAATCCAAAGGAAAATTTTCTGCTAGCTGGTAGCATGATTTGCATTCCTCCCCTCCCCCCATCTGTTATATTTTTTAGCAAGACAAATAAGTCATCGTTGTATAACATAAGGTAATCAATTTTACAGATTTGATCTTGTATCTGGAGATTTCTGCAGTGAATTTTTCACCTGGTTGAAATTTTTGTAATTAGGTTGACAAGAAAGACCCACAAAGAAAACTCGGAAGAAATGCTTGTGAATAAGTCATTGATGATCACACCACACATATGAAGGATCTAAAATATCCGAACTGGAAGCATTCATGGTATTGAAGAAACCATCAAGTGGGGAAGTACTGAGGATGGAAAATGCATTCCAATGGGTGACACGCCATAAATTTGACAGATTGAATCATTGAACTTGTCAGCAGACAGAGATTTCCAGCATGGCCAGGATTTCAAATCTAGAATTCAGTCCTCCCTGTTATGAGTCAAGTATCCATACACGGATGAAGCTCAACGGAGGCGGCTAAGGGACAGTGACATAGAACTAGTCAAAACAAATGGGAAAATGACCGTCAGCCCAATTGCTCCAGATTATACAAATGCTATGTCTAATTACCTTGACTGCGGGAAATTGATTTTCATTTTCCACAGTCATGAGCTCTTGGGCACGCAGGTTCCAAACTTATCATCACATTGGCAGCAGCACAAGTTGTTAAACTTGAAATTTGGGTCAGAGCCTCGTGCACTGGTTGGGAGATGGAAGGTGGTAGGAGCTTGCTAATGATACAGGGAAACGGATAGTGGCGGCCTGCAACTTGCATGGCCTGGCTCCCTTGTCATACCCAGACGACGTGCGTCACTGTTTAGCGTTGAACTCATTACTCTCTTTGTCTCACCATTCATTGCAAGAAAGTTCAAAACGTCAAATGGCTTTTCCTCAAGCATAGAAAACTTACCCGTGCTACACCATAGTAAAATTTTTACCTATATATATATATATATATATAAAGGGTTTATATATATAGGGGTAGGGGGCAGTTGGTATGCACTACTCCTTTTTTATAGCATTTCAACGTTGTCAAATGTGGACTATTAGATCTGATCTAACACACCCCCCCCCCCCACACCACCACCACCACCACCACCACCACGCACCGACCCGATCTGCCCCCATCCCCTGTGTTTTGTTGTGTCGGTGATAGCCCTGGCCCCTCGTCCTACCCGCCATCGTAGCGCCCCCTCCCCCCTCGTTTTGCCGCACCGGTGATGGCACTAGCCAGTGGCGTCGATGGCTGCTAGCGACAATGTCGTATGCAGTCGGGTGGCGCGGCAAGGAAAATAGAGGAGAAGAAATAATTAAGGGTAGTTTTGTAATTAAAATTTGATTTGGTCTCGACAAAAGTCACTATGAAATATTTCAAAAATATTAAAAAAATACAGTATAATATCATAAAATAAAATAATTGAGTTCTAATAGATTATTTTATTTTATGTTTTGATATTTTTTGAGATGTATTTCTAATATTGACTCAAGTGAGTAAGGAAATTAGTAAGGGTAGTTTTATAATAAAAACTTGACTTGCTCTTGACTCGAGTCAATATTAATTGACTCAGTTAAAAACTCGTGACTAGTTAGGTGAGTTATATTTTGTTTATAGAAAATAATAATCAGCTGTAAATCATAACAGCTAGCACACAAAAAACTACACGATGATAAATTTAAAAGTTTGGCTTTGATAAATGCTAACATGTTAATTACTTATTGATTCAATGGCCTTCTTGGCTAAAAAGCCAAATAACATAATTTGCACTTTTAACTTATATTAGCTACTACTTGTATTGTGTTTGTCATTAAAAATGAATGGATGCTATTATTTGTTGAGCGTGTAATTATTTTTTATTTAAGTAAATTAGTTAAAATACTGGCCCAATACATAGGGTATAATAATCAATGAATATTTTTTTAAAAAACCCAAATTATTAGACATCCACATTCGCAAAGAACATTCTTCAAAATTAATTGACATTAAAAAAAAGAGGATGAATCTATCTAAAAAATAGAATAAATGCATCTAAAGAACATAGCATTATTTTTCTCCTTTTTCTAATAAGCAATAGTGACAAAGATAGATGAATGATATCCGGTATAAAAAGATCCGAATTTATAGAAAAATTTTAGTACAAAGTAATAAGCAATAGTGAACAAAGTGTTATAAAAAAGATCTATAATTTAATACACTTTATATATAATGAATAATGTGGCCAAAATTCATATTATTATGCTTAAACTAACTTTGCTTATCCTAACACGTATGCCTGACTTGAGAAGTAATTAGAGTACATTTTTCAATATTGACCTTTTATATGCTATGTGTTAGTGTGTTACATGCATGCATGATTGACCAGATCAAGTTTTACAATGAAATGTTATTCAAACGACACCTCACTTTGCGTGTTAGCTGTCGAATCATATAACACTTTGTTCTAAAATTCAATATATTGTTGAGAAGTCTTACTATTAGCAACAGCTGATATTAATTGAGGGCAAATTAGTTGAAATAATTGCCCTAAATCAATAATAATTATTAAATCATAATTGATCATCTAATGACAAATGTTTTTTGATAATATATTCCATCATTATTTACTTGATTCGGATTTGTAAGTACCTAATCTAATGAAACTAAGATGATCTTATGAAGTCTTATCACTCATCATTTTTGAAGAAATGCAATATAGGCGCCTAATCAATTAAGCAATTGCATTATTGTCATAAAAGTTTTTAAACTAACAATTCATGCAATTAATCAGATGTTTTTTCTTGGAAAGAAAAGGCAGCAACCTTCTCAACTTAAAGGAAAAATGATCACAAGCTTTAATTTAGTCTCTGAATGAGTAAATGTCATAAGAGCAAACTTGTTTGAAACAGTCTGATTGAGCTGGTTCATTGACATATATAATTTCATAACAAATCCAGTCAAAATTTAAAATTAAATGTGAATTGCAAGGATTAATGTAAATCATACGGTTTCATTGTCAACGTTAATAAATTTCAAACAATATATAAATAATGGGAAAATTTTACATAAGTTACGCTTCATATAGCTCATATAAAGTACATCTTTAAGTTGAACCTTTTTTAGTGGGTTTTATAAAATAATATTTATTTATATTAAAAGTAAGGTGCATGAGTAAGGAGGGTTTGATAACATTTTGTATTTTTTAATATCATTATCACTTATTTTTAAAAATGAGTCATCTTTAAGTTGAACCTCGTTTAGCCTTCTTGCCTCGATTCCCGCCTATATAGTCACTTTTAGGTCTTAAGACAGTTTTGACTTTGGACGGTCTGAATCCGAGTTTTCTGTTCATATATATGTATATTGCATATACCCATATGTGGGCTCCACTAGGCCCACTACTTGTCAGGCATTTAGATCATGCCATGCAGCAAGATCAAAGTCATCTACGTCAACCTAGTTTCATCCCGTTATTGTTAAGAGATTTTCCCACAATTTTGGATGATTCCCACCCCTAGTGCTGCCGCCACTTTGGGCCACCATCGGTGAGTCTTCGATCCACCTCCAGCCACTGGACTGGTACCATCATGATTGCCCCGTGGCCGGCTGTCGATCCAAATTTAACTACTGACAACAACGTCACCACAGTAGCCTCTAGCAAGGTCATTTTCTTGGCCGTTTCCACCATCGCTGTAACATCCCAATTTTTCAGTTTAGTGATAGACCAAAGTGCAATGATAAAAATTCATAAAGTTAATAATTTAACTACTATCGTGCAAACTTCACGAAACCGGATTTAAAAGCATAGGCCGGAAGCACTCAACGACCAACTAAAATTATACATACATACATAATTATATATATTGTGCCAGAACACAATGGCATCACGTGCAACATGGACAACTCAATGGAACATACAATGTATCATAAACATATACATGTATCAGAATCAAGTTGATAGTAATATGACCGCATCATAAGTAACTATACACATATACCAGAATTTAGTCGACGGTAACATGCTCACATCATACGTAACTATATATATATACCGAAATCTAGTCGACGGTAACATGCCCATATCATCCATAACCATACATATGTATCAGAATCTAGTTGAAAGTAACATGCTCACATCATACATAACCATAAACATGTACTGGAATCTAGTCGACGATAGCATGCCCGTATCATACATAACCATTCACATGTACTGAAATGTAGTCGACGATAATATGCTCGCATCATACATAACCATAAACATATACCAGAATCAAGTTGACGGTAACATGCTCGCATCATAACTTACTGCTAGTAGGATTATAGAGAAAAGCACACATATGCATACATATAAGTGTTGATGTATGTGCCAACATGGTAACCTATGACTACTAAATCAAACTAGAAATTTAGTAATATAGAGCAAAGCACACATACGCATACATATAAGTGTTAGTACATGGGCCAGCATGGTACTATAAACATTCAATCAAACTAGAAATCTAGTAATAACTTAATATAAAAAAATATGCCCTTCAAAGTATGGTTGACACACGGGTATGTCGATGTGCAACCAACTTTAATGGTAAATTCTGACAAACTTCGGAACCAACGAACTTGTTAAAAAACTCAACAACTGTGGTTGTTTCACCCCAGTTCTTCCTTTCTCGGTTGAGAAGAATATGCTTATATAGACATAGTTTGGTGTGTGAAAAAAAAGAAATGAAAGGTACAGTGCTAAATAAACTTACAACTAAACATCCAACATTCAAATTGAGACATAATAAAAGAAATAACTAATAAATAAATAATAAATAAACAAAAAAATATACTCATAAATAAATAGATAAATAATAAATACTTGAAAATAATAATACTCTAATCATAAAGTAATAATATAATTATGCTATACAAAAACACGGCTAAGCACGAATAAATATTACATATACTCGTGTTCACTCATACTATTAAATATATAAATTATTAAATAAATAAATACATATTTATTCTATAAATAAATAAATAAATAGTTAATTTTAATTAATCATGAATAATAATAATAATATCATAGTTATACAATACAAAATATGTAATTAAATACAAATAAATAATAACATACATGAAAAATAAATAAATAAATATATAAAATTTAGAAAATATAATAAGACTAATATTAATAATAACAAATAATCATGTAAACATTTATCCTATACAATAAATATATAAAAATAAATAAATAAATAATAATGAATAAATAAAACACTAATAACATCAAAATATATTAAATAATGTGAATATATATCTAAACTAATGTATAGGTTCTTGAATTATAAAAAATGGTCGAAAAACAGCCGAGAACGACTGAAAATGAGCTGAACCGAGTCAACCTGGTCGAGACGATTAAGTCGAGCCGAGTCAACTCAGTCGAATCAGGCAACAGTGTTGGGCCGGATAGCTAGACGTACACATAGGCTTGATCACGACCACAGACATGAACAGGTGAACAAGACTCGGGCAAGCAGACACAAACACATGTATACGAGTCCAAATGGGCAGGCAATGCCCGTCACTGGAAAATGCCAATGGTAGTGCAGCTGGCTGCCAGTTGGGATCGATGGCTCATGCGATGAGGAACATGGTAATGGTGGGGATCGGTGGAGTTTGACTGTTAATTGGTTGGAAAACGACCAAAAAGAGGGTAGAATTGCCACGAGTGTGGTGGCGTCGTTGGTGGTGATCTCGACCATGGTGGTGGTAGTGGGTGGTCTCAAAATAGAGATCTCGGTAAGATGAAGCTGTGTGGGTGGTTTGATCGGCCAAAGGTGGCTCGTTGGCATTGAAAAATGGGTCAAACTTTGGCAGTGGTGGTAGAAATCGGGTATAAAAACTCGGTCATCGGTGGCAATTTTTGTGGCGCCCGTGGTTGTGAGAGGTACGCATAGAAAGCTAGCCACAAGGCAGTCATGGGGGTGCTGATCCAGTGGCTGAGGGCCAGCCAGAAACTCGCATGCGGTGAGCCGAAGTGGTGGTGGCAATAAGGGTGGAAAACTCTAAAAATCAAAGGAAATCTTTGAAAAATAAATTGGAGAAAACTAGGGCTAATCTGGGACGGCTCAGATCTTGCCACATGGCACGATCTGCATGTCTAATAACTTGTGACCTAATGGGGATCACCAATTTCCTTCCTGACCACCCACTATCGCCCACCTTCCACGAGTCGCTGCTGGACACCAACCCCGGCGACGACCTCCGGCGACCATCCTAGCCTTGTCCCCTCCATTCCCGACTCTTCCCTGGGTGACCCAACTGGTGCGCCAAAACATGGGGTGGGTGCGGTAGGCAGCGGGCAGGCGTAGCGAGCGGCGGGTGGACAAGGCAGGTGAGCACGACAAGCGGGCCCAATGGCCTGGAGTGGAGGGGACGAGCGGGGGGCCGGCGGCAGGGGGTTGGGCGGCGGACATCGACGGTGGCGTGGGGAACAGGGGGTGGGGGTGGGTGGGGATGGTAGGGTGCTGCAGGCCGTTGGATCATGATCCAACGACTAGCAGACCATGCGCTGCCTTTCTTGGCAGTGCATAGAAGCAATCTCTTTTTATATATATATATATATATATATATATATATATATATATATA
This sequence comes from Piper betle, assembly GCA_033002965.1. NCBI lineage: Eukaryota > Viridiplantae > Streptophyta > Magnoliopsida > Piperales > Piperaceae > Piper > Piper betle. Next base: position 13,211 of record JAURVB010005692.1, read on the forward strand.
TATATATATATATATATATATATATATATATATAGTGACTCTTATAAAACCGGAATGACAACCTAAAATAAACCCAAAAACTCAAAAATTCAATAAGAATGTATAAAGAGATTCAATTGGCGTAACCCAAAAAACCTACATGTATTTTGTGCATGTGGGTTTTTTTAATTATGCAACCGAGTTTCTTATAAGTTCTTATTAGGTTTCAAGTTAACATAAAATAGAAAATAAAATTTCATTCATGCAGGTTTTTTGAGTTATGTGGACAAGCTCTCTATAAGTTCTTTTCAGGCCCTCAAGTTAATATATAATAGAAGATAAATTTTCGTGCATGTAGATTTTTAAGTTATGTCAATCGAGTTTCATTATAAGTTTGAGTTTTTAAGTTAATATATAATAAAAACTAAAATTTCGTACATGTAAGTTTTTTAAATTACGTCAATAGAGCTTCTCTATAAGTTTTTATAAGGTTTTCAAATTAACATGTAATAGAAGATAAATTTTGTTTATATGGGTTTTTCAAGTTTTGTGAACGGAGTTTTGTTATAAATTCTTTTTGGGTTTTTAAGTTAACATATAATATAAAATAAAATTTTATGTATACAAGCTTTTTTAGTTATGCCAATTGTTGTATAAGTTTTTTATTAGATTTTAAATTTAATATGTAATAAAAAAATATTGTGCATGTAAATTTTTTTAGCTATATCAACCAAATTTCTCTATAAATTCTTTTTAGGCTTTCCAGTTAATATATATAATAGAAGATGAAATTGTGTGCATTTGAGTTTTTTAAGTTACCCCCACTGAATTTCTTTATAAGTTTTTATTGGATTTTTAAATTAATATATAATAAAAATAAAAAACATGATCAAGTTAATCAATAATGAAAGATATATTAGTTTTATAATGAATTGGGCCACATTATTAGTTATTAGTATAATAATGACTAATAATGTAGGCGGGTTTGTAAGGAATCTCGGCTGTGTACATTATAATTCATCCATGATCCTTCTAGTTTTATAACAGTATATAATAATATATAATAACATTGAAACAGAATCGTTACTAAATAATATAATAAACAACCATATAAATTCCAAACGAAAGCTGTTTTCTAAATTTTATAGGCCTTAATCATCACATAAAACAAACTTAATATTAAATTAAAATGACTGCGCATGTACGTCCAAACCCGCCCACATTATTGAATAATTATTCACATCATTAAAAAAACCATTGTTATTTTTTTTAAAAAAAAATCGAATTGACAAACAAGGACAAAGATGGGTTGCTTCCTGCCTCCTTCAACCACAATGGAAGCTAAGAGGAAGCTCCCATGGAAGCTCTCAACTCAACCTCTCCCCTATATATTCTCCCCTCTCACTCCCCCATCTCTCCACTGCCAAACCCACATCTCCTCCTCTTCTTCTTAGGAGCTGATCATCTTCACAAACACCGTCTCATAAAAATCAAATCTTTACACATACCATGGAAGCTCAACCTATGGCGGCCACCCTCGACCTGATCCGCCAACACCTCCTCGACGACCCGACTCCGGCCGTCTCCTTCCACCTCTTCTCCCCCGGGTCGCCCTCCCTCAGCTCCGCTGGCGACGCACAGAAGCCGCCGAAGCTGTCGCAGCGGCGCCCCTCCCTCAAAGTCGCGCTTCCGCCGACGGCGCCGGTGGCCGGCTGGGCGGAGCCGGCGGCGGAGGAGAAGGAGCATTACCGGGGGTGAGGCAGCGGCCGTGGGGGAAGTACGCGGCCGAGATCCGCGACCCGGCGAGGAAGGGGTCGAGGGTTTGGCTCGGCACCTTCGACACGGCGGTGGAGGCGGCCAAGGCCTACGACCGCGCCGCCTTCCAGATGCGCGGCAGCAAGGCCATCCTCAACTTCCCCTCGAGGCCGGCGGCCCGGCGCTGCCTCCGCCGCTGGCTGAGGTCGACGGCGGGGCCGGACGGAAAAGGCGGCGCGAGGCAGCGGCGGCGGGACCGCCGGAGAAGAAGGTGGTGGTGAAGACAGAGGCGGAGACGGAGTTGGGAGCGCCGTTGACGCCGTCGAGTTGGATGGGGTTGGATTTGACGGAGATATGTAACGTCCCGCCGTTGTCGCCGTTCTCTCCTCACCCGGCTTTCGGGTTATACCAGCTTGCGGTCATTTGAGTAATTTCATAAATGGTGATGGGGATAAATTTTTAAAAAAAGGAAAGAAGGAATCTGGATTATGCAGTGTATATATATACTTGGCATAAGCCAGAAGGAGCTGTATGAATTTGTTGGTTTATTATTTTTGTTGGTTTGGAGTAGGATTGGAGCCCATCAATCAAACTCTACCGAGCTTTAAAAATGCATATTATAATTACTCAATGGAATTTGATGAGGGTTTAGGGTTGGTTCCAGGAAGCAATGTAATTGAGTTTTTGCTGAAAAGATCCTTTGCTTATTGATATTTGTTTGTTCATTTAGCTATGATATTTTACTTAATTATTATTATTAACATTATCCTTATCATTGTAGCCGTTATTAATATTGACAATTTGAATAGCAATTAAATTTACATTTAACAATTTAATTATTTATTTTTCTATCCTATATACCCCAAAGATGATCTTAATTAGTTACGGACGACAAAAGAAGGGTATTGCATGCTTCTCCACATCAACTCAGCTTTTCTTCTACTCTGGGACTAGCAATCCTCGGAAGATTACTTAACTAATTGCATTCATGACACTACTGTTTTATGCATGTGGCAACAATTAGTGGTTATTTGAAAAATGAAACCTATAGAGAAGTTGTTAAGTTCGTTTTTAAAGTGTACAATAAGATTTAAACATTTTTCTAAAACACCCATAAATTTTAGTGTTAAAGTGACTATTCCTTTCAAGTGCATAAACTTCGCAGAAGAAATAAAAATGCCAGTTTAGTGTTTTACAACTTGGTTACAAAGTAACTAATTCAATTAAAAAAAGAATTGTGCCCAATTAAAAAAACATGTGCTTAATGTAAATATTCCTACCAAATGATAATTCGTAATTTAATGTCATTTTAAAGGCTTACACTATTATATATATTTCAGTTTCGAAGTCTTTTTATATACTATACACACCTATTAGTACAGTTATTTTGCAAATATTATAGTTTAAAAAATTAGAACTCGTACTCAATTTAACAAACTATGGAGTGGTGTAGTTGACTCTAGGCGAGTCTAAGTTATTTATACTATTTTTTTAATTCAATAACTAAAATATAAATACTATTAGAATATATCATTTTTTACAAATAAAATTGATAAATATATAATTTTGTATTTACTTTAAAATATCAATTTAGCTAAGAACTTGTATTACTTAATCGGGTAGTCACTTATAAAATCTATCATTAGGAAAATATTTATGAAGTTTGACTAGGGAAACATTGAGCGGAGTTAGATTGGAGAATTTTTTGTGTCGAGAAATTTTACAACCAGCCCAAATACACGCATTCCCTCTAAAATTATCCGTTGGTTATTGCCTCATACACTCATACCAAATAATCAGCTTTGAAAGCATCAAATAATCCAGTTCCCTGGTTGATCTGCTGCTCCATCATTTATTTATATTATATCAATGCACGACGAAGTACACTAAATACATATAGTACTTGTTTCTTATAAATATCAATGACTTAGAAGGCGTCAATCTTCCTCCTTACAACCAGCAATATTGAATTTATAACAGGAACTGCGTCACAAGCTACACATAAAATGGACGACAAATTCAAACATTGAAGACCCGTAAAGTACTTTCATGCATCAATACAAAAATCATACTTTAGTAATCCCAAGTGAACGTATATATAATATTTTAACCTGCTATGATCTCCAATTTATATTCTATTGAAGTTGTCGATCATATATACATCAAGTTAGCAATGCCATTCTTCAAATTATGACAACGTAACTCAAGTCAAAGTTTGCTTGAGGAAGAGAGCACGCATCGAACTTTGACACGATCAAGCCAATATAGCATTTTCCTTTGGGACCTAATATTGTCTTCTATTAACTATTAGTAGCTGTTGAATGCAAAATATATATTGTATTCTTGTAGCTAGTTCAAGTCCAATATATATAGGATCATAATATGTAATTACATAACATGATGGGTTTAGAATATACATGTCCGGTCAAAATCTTAGAAAAACAAAAGTTTCTTGATTTCCTTGAAGATGCAGGACTATGTAAGCATGAGACCGTTTTGCTTTGAAAGAAATAAATGTAAGCATGAGACCGATGCAAGTACACAGGTGTTTCTCTCTAGTATATAGAATTGCATTTTTACGAGGGTAGGGGATTGTTCAAGATTTGTATTATGCATGAATTGCACGTTATTTACCTGCTTAATTATTATTTGCCATCATAACTTCTGTTTATCCATAACAAAAATACCAATTAGTTGTAAAAATTTCCCACTTAGTGAATCACTGATCCATATTTCCTTTATAGTTCATATATAGATGTAGCAATCATCATATTATATTTTATATATAATCGTTATTAATATGAACATAATTGTGTTTTGCATGTAATAATAATATTCCAACCATCGTTAAATTAATTAATTACCAAACCAAAATATCAAGGATTAAATGATTTTATTGCGTGTGTAAGATACTGAGTTCATGCAGTTATTGTAACCTGCGCATATCATGCGTGGGTTGAATTCTGAGTCAATGGCTTTTGATGCACATTGTGAAAAGTTCAAGGTCAAATAATTAAGGTTCTGCTGAGTGAGTATGGAAAAAATTTCAATATCCATAGAAATAAACCCATATTCCACCACCAAGTTTTTTATTTTATAAATAATATAAAACACGAAAAATGGATATGAAAAAATTTTATATTTCATATTTACGTTTTAATCATAATTTAAAATTTTAAAACTTAGACTCAACTTGGCATATATATCATGGAGTGGGACTTAGAGTTGATTCCAAATTGACTTAAAGTCATTTATATTATATCTTTAATTATATAAATAGAAAAGTATATAAAATTAATATACATTGATCTTTTGACATTTGAAATTAATAAATACAATATTTAAATTACTGAAAAATATTAATTTGGTTTAATAAAAATTAATATATTTTGATAACTTTTATGATATTATTCAAAAAGTCAATCACTAAATTAGTTAGTATAAAGTCATATATAAAGATTAACTCAATAAGCCATAAAGTCAAGTCGACTGGAGAACTTTTGAGTGAAATTTTTTTCAATCTATGACTATAATTAACTCTTTACATATAATAAGTAAGAAAATTTCATAAATATCATAACTAACTCTTCAATTGAATAAGGTGATCACCAGGTACTTAGAATAATATTATTCTTGTACTCTGATCTCTAAACCCAAACATACATAGGACAACTAGAATTCGAAAGTTAACGATAATATCAATGGCCCAAAATAATATATATTGAGACGATTATGAGTTACGAGTCCTTCGGCATCCAGCAATTAAATTCCATCGAGTCATGCATATTTATGGTTAATCACTTAATAATAATGGTTGCACCATGTATTGAATATATCATACTATATATATATAACTAATTAGAATGAAAGATCCTGGCCAGTTTTTAAGTTATAACAGGTTGAAGTCAAAGTCTTCTTTCGCTTAATATTTTGGATCGTAGTTGAGAGCAGAAATGGGAGACCGGTTACATAAATTCAAACTTGAAGGCAATTGACACACACCAACCACAAATTGAAAGTCAAGATATTAGCCCCCACATACAATTATTGGCGGTTATGACTACGGCTGGTCACGAGTTGGCTTGCCAGTGTTTAGTAGTGCTCTATTCAAATTCGTTCTATTTTAAGATCAACTAGAAATTTGATATTAAAAAACTCGATTCATCTCCATTACGATTGAGTCTATTTTGAGTTATACCAAACTTGAATCGATTTGACTAAAAAAACTTGATTCGGCTTAAAACTCAGTTCAAACTTACTTGATGTTTAATATACACTATTAATATTTCTTTTATTTTAATAATATATGGATAATATAATATTTAAAATGATAATTTGCTATAGAATAATTAAGTTAAAATAATCTAACAGTTATTATATGATTATCAATTAAGGAAAATAATATTTAAATTATTACAATAAAAAATAATTAACATATAAAATAAAAAATTAATAAAATTGGATCGTGTTATTCTGACAATATCAGTAAAAGATTAGATATTTTAAATATCTTATAATATAAAAAGCAAAATACTTCTTCAAACTTATAATGATGAAATTTAAATAGAACTGATGATAAACTCGAACTTTTTGAAGCTCGACTGGAAACTCAAATTAAAACAACTCGACTTAAACCTTATAACTTGAAATTCTATTTGTTTATCATACGAGCCAAGTTCGAGTTGAGCAAAACTTGATTCTACTTCAACTCGTGCCCAGCCCTAAAGTTATTAACAACTGTTGCTGGTAGAGTTACTACATAGTCATAACATATTACGTCAATATATTTGAATAATATTATCTATATACATAGGAAAGACATTTTTTATCAAATCTTAGCATGGGAAAGGTAGGATACGTGCATATCAAGTAATGTTTCAGAGGATGGACTTGTTAAGAAGATCGAGTATCCATCACGTGCAAGTATATGACTGTCCACACAGTCGAGACCTCAGCCTTTGACGTGCATGCATGGGATGAGATCCTGCTTGGTAGCTTCCCAATATATTATTTCTTTATTGCATATATATAATTAATTAAATAACTAATTCACACCATTAAGATTAACTATAGTTATTTTCCTAATAAACATCAGTAACCTCAAACAAATACGTTGTTTTGAAAAAATCGCAAATCTCAATTTGCCGATAAACACTTAATGTGATGCTCTTATCTGTTATATCTCACCTTCAACGAATTTGCACCGGGGAACAGGGACGACCCATTTTTAAGGGAAAAAATAATTTTAATCTGTTGAAGATTATAAATCAACACGGTATAAAGTGAATAATTGAAATGTGTTGCTGACTAAAAACAAATTTCTTTGAGAGAAATGAACTTGCACACATGAATGAAAACTAAAATTATTAATCACCTACCAACTTTCCTTTTTCACCAACAATTAGACACTGCACCTATTTCAATAATTAAATTGATATCTCCTCATGGTCAAGATTAAAAACATCAGCTTTTTTCGAGCTAAAAATTATTTTGTTTGACAAGGTGCTTGATTTACCATATTTTCTTCCAAATGTTTAATATATATAATAACTTGAAAGAATCAACTTAGTTCATAATTATTAGAGACCAAGTTTTAGAGATTTACCTACAACCTGAACAGCTGTTGTGCTGTTGTATTTAGTTAGAGTTTCACGAACGAGTCAAATTCTAATTAATAATGTATTAATATTGAATGACAACATTAATATATGTGAGTCATGATCTCAGATGAATAAATATATATATTCCTTCACAAATTTGAAGCCACATATATGCCATGATTAACTCAAATCATATATAGTTAATCACATTATCTACACAAATTATATATATCACCGGCCAGCTGATTATTATACAACTTCTACAATTAAATTCAATTCATGCATATTAACACCAGCTAGGCAATAATAATTAAACCAATAATTAAGTGTAAGTCTTGTTTAAACCAGATGCTAATTCTATTGCATTAGTTGTAGCAGAAGGAAACATAATTATAAGATATTAAGGAAGCTTTAGTTTAATGTAATTATTATCGTTACAATTATAATTAAAAAAAAACACAAAAGTCATAATTTTAAAATTTCTTTTTGAGTCAAGAAATTCCTTGAGTCGACCTCATTCCGTAATTTGACAAGTTAAACTCTTGACTGATTTTATAATCGACTCCCGAGCCAAATGATATAAGTAATCAAAATATATTATCTTCCTTTTAAACTAATTAAATTAATATTTTAAGTATTTTAAATCATATATTTATAAAGTTTAAATGTAAAAAGAGTAATGTATACTAATTTTATATAATTTTTATTACATTATTAAAAAGTTAATATAAATATTGAGGTTGAGTTGGATGACAGTCAACTTCACTCTATGTCATATCAAGTCCAATTCAAATTTTGAGCTTATAAACTATACAAGTTCAAACGATATCACCAAGAATACATGATGTGAATGCTTAGTTTGAACGTTACTTATATGATCTATATTGATATGCACCGATGAGAAGCAATATGTAACAAAAACTTTTTAATTATAACCACTTCAACATCTACTTAAGAAAGGTGTTTTCATGTGAAGGGGCCTTTACCTTAAGCTACATGAACATGAATTATTTCCCAAAAGGAGCCGTTACCCTGTTTAATTCAAAGTCTCATACCAATGAAATTCTATTCAGAGCAGAAATGAGGGACCAACAAAAATATTATTCCAGGTTATAAACTTTTAATCAAATGAACATATTGGGGCACACGAATAAAAAGTCAATGCATTTGGCCTACAAATTATTGGGATTTTGCTAGCTGTAAGTGCTGCTGGGAGTGATATATATCCATATGTATATCCATATAAGTAGTGGTTTATATGGAACATTATAATATATGCATATAATTGGAAGGGTTGTTTTCATCATGTCTTTCAAAGGTTGGACTTGACGAGGAGATCAAACTTAGCTCGTCTAAAATTATTAATAAGATAAAATATGCACATAGATTGACCGTCCAGACTCGAGTGATGGGCTCAGCATTTGACGGGCATAGAATGCGTACGTGCATAGTACCTTCCTTTGTTAAATCACAATATATAAAATTAAAAATCATGCTACAGGAAAAATCTGTCTCCTTTCGTTTAGGCTAATGCATTTTAGTTGAGGTCCGTTTGACTGACATGAAAAATTTTTATTATGTATGAAAATTTTTTAATTATAATTCATAAAGATTTAGTTAGTTATTATGTTTTAAATATTAAATACAGATTTTAAAGATTTTTTATGTTTTAATTTCATACTGACCAAGCAAAAGCTATTAGTTAATTGTACTAACTTCAATTTTGTTGGGTGTTGCGTATGCACAAGGCACTTTAATTATTAGTTCGGAGTCTCGAAGAAAAACCATACACAAACGTGATTATTTCTCAAAACAGCACAAAAAGCTGTAATTCTAAGTATATTATCAATTATTGTATGCATAGCGTTTCAGCTGTTGAAGGAACCTGGTCACCATTGACAGTCATAGGTTACTGTAACCATAGAAATTATTTTAGGTTACCGTGACCATAGAAATTATTTAATAAGAAGCTGTATTTAATTCATATCTAGTTTGAATACGTAATTCATATGGTCATAGTGGACTGGAATTATCTAAATCTTTTATAACCTGATCTCCACATTGAGGCTTCAAGTTCTTGCAGATCCATATTCTGCTTCTATAATGACCCACCTAAGTTCAACATGATAGGACTAGATATTTTTTGTAAGTGGCTATCAAAAATTGAAGATTTTAACCACCTTCACACTTATATACTATTCTAATAGGTACTAAATGTGTGGCTTGAGACAAACTAATTAATTTGGAGGCTGAATTCTTCCTCACAAATGGTTAACAAAAAAAATCAAAAATTATAATCGCATCCCCACTATGGATGTTTCTTAGTAGATCTTATCCTCGTATGTATTAAATATGAAACTAAGGACTAACTAACTAATTGAAGAATCTTATATTTCACTTACCTCAAAGGAATTCTACTTTTATGGCTCATAAGCCAAATCTGAATCTTTATTTAAGCAGACTTCGATCATCCAATACTGAGTTAGCTCTACTACTACCAGTGACACAACCTACATGCAACATGAATTTTATTATTTTTTTCATAAATATTTCACTCATGTTTAGTATATTTTCAAACACATCATCGTTAATATATTAAATTTTACTCTCGTAAGTATTTGTAGGTAGGACTAAGGACTAACCAGCTAATTTAAAGATTTTATAAACTCCGACCTGGCAAGATGTGAGAGAGGGGCGGCACGGGTTCAACAATTTTACTTTGCCAAGGCAATCCCGTTTTCATCTAACTTGTGTTAAAATGAAGTTTTCAGCCGAGTTTGACTAAACAACTTGCACAACTGAGTCTATTCCAAGTAAAATTATGATTTGATGGGGTGGATGGATTGTACGCTCAATCATGCTTGAGGACTACGAACAAATCAAAGAGCATATTTTATCTTCCCTTATTGAATAAAAGGGAGCCACTTGTTAAGGAGGGCCATCTATTAGAAGCCTATGGTCTGGGTTTGTGATGCCGAGTCTTAGTCCCCCATGGAGATTGAAATTGTCTGGTTATTACTGTATAAAATAGGTTATAAGTTTCTGAAATAGCTTATTATTTTAGCATGCAACGAGTAGTATAAAAGCAGTCTCCACTGGTTGCCTTTGAGGAGTAGTGATTTAAGGAAGGGCTATTTTTAGGAGAGGGCTACCAAGAACCCAGAAAACGCTGGCAAGATGAAAGTGGGAGCAACCTAGAAAGGGTACCGGGGAGACAAGGTAAAATATGATAGAATATTATAAACCAACGGTTAATGATAGAGATGGAGCTGGGGCAGGCCGAATTTTGAACGGGCCAGTACAGACAGGCCTAACATGTGGCCTGGCAGGGCCTAGACCCAACCACAGAAGGGTGCGGGCTGGGCCAAGGATTGTAGCCCATTGGGCTGGCTCAGCCTGGCCCGTCTGATGGACCCTCCAAAAACAAAAGCCCAATATCTCCTTTCACGAGATGCCAAGTTCTCTCCTTAATTTTTCATGCTTCTTATGATATAGGACCCATGGGCTCTCCTAGGGAACGCCCAATGAATTGTCTTAACGATAACATCTATTCTTTTGGAGAGCCCATTTAATATTTAAGAGTTTTATTATATTTATTACGTTATTTTATAAAAGTCTTTTACATATTTAAAAATCAAAACCACACCCTGAATAGTCTTAAGTAAATCCACACTTATATACATAATTTTACCTATATATTGGATTATTTTGTGAGATATATATATATCTACCCCTTAGGTTAAAGTGTTCGAATTTTTTATTTATTCTCATCATGTGACAATATATTCTTCTACAGGGGTTAATTTTAACCCCAGAATAGCATTATAAAATCAATTATACATATTTTGTTTAAGATTTTTATTATTATTTTTTTATTTTTAGGAAATTTTGGAAAAAATTTTCAACACAAATTAAGAACTTTAAAAAAAGATAAATTCTACCACATATTGTTAATCATATTACTTACGTTAAATTTTGTTACTTAATTATTCATACTTTAATTTATGGCATCTATATATTCTAAGATCTTATTTATTTATTTACTGTAAGGAAAATCTAAAGTGTAATTTTATCAAAATAAAAAATCTTTAAAAATAATAAATTTAATTTAAATATTAAAATTTTACTCAAAATAAATTTTTTTACAGATAAGTACCTACTTAATTATAATTTTTACTTATTATTAACATAAAAATAAAACTATTTTTATTATTTTAAATATTTTATAATTAAAAATTATGGAAACTAAGCCTAATTTTGATACTGTCAAGAATCTTTATTTATAAATAAAGTCTTATAAATAGAATTTTAAAAGGTAATATTAATTGTCAAGGTGGATAGGTGAAATACACTCGACACCTATGCATGTGTTGTATTTTCATGTTAAATTTTGAGTTAACAGGTTGAACTCCTTAATGAAAATCACTAATTTGTATCAATGTGCTTAATGTATAATTTATTAAAAAAAATTTTAATAAAAGACTAATGTTGTCCTCGTATATATATTTTATTGTCATAATCAAGTTCGTTATTAATATCCTTCATCTTAAGAAAAAGATATTTGCTATTTTTGAAAGTAATAATTAACGAAATTTTTAGAATACAATTTGTAAGTTATTTATATTTATTATTAATAAATGTTAAATATACCTCACCAAGTTGTCTGGGTCCTTGTCACTAGTATAACATCACTAATTATCAACTTAAAACAAGCCTCCACATGCTTTATCACAAAAGAAATAGGAAAAAATATTACTCATAAAAAAAATAGAGCAAAGATGGGGCAAACACAAAACAAAGAGATTAACCATTAGAAGAAAAAACTTTCATGGCCTTGTTTGAAGGAAGAAGACGGCGCTATCGAATCCGTTCTTCGCGAATCAGCATTAGCCACTATCAATGCAGTCGGTAAAATTAAATTACCTTTCTTATTAAAAAAAGAAAAAGAAGATTTGGACGCACTTTAAAAAACTGTCACATATGGGCTATTACAATATCCATTGTAAACATATAAATGAACAAAATAATATGGTGAACTATCCATTCTCATACATTTTAGGCTAAACAATAAGGTGCCGCTGCCGCTTTCTTGGCCAAGAAGGTGCAAATTTCTTGGTGAGCGCGGTCTATCTTTTCCTCATCCACACCTGTGATGATTGATACATCAAGAAGAGGCAGTTTCTTGGCAGCCATGAAAATAGCAGTCGCTTCTAGCACATCCCAACCCATCCATGCAAACTCCTCAATCTCCTTGAGAACCTTCGTAGCAGCAAGGATAGCCCTGACTTCCCATGCCCAGAAGTACCGAATTCCTCCTCATGCAAGAACTGCTCTTCTTGTACCCGGCGCCCATCAACTCCAGGTGAAGACAAGTCACCAAAAACTTCACCAACTCCCGCGCCTCCTCTTTCAAGACCCTCCCACGCGGGTTCCTAAACTCGGCTGTGAGAATATCTTCCAACGACCTCGGCTTTCCTTGGGAGAGGCCCGCAAGGTAGAGGCAGACGGAGACAGTTGGCCGGAGGTTGTCGTAGCCTCGCTTGGATAGGACAAGTTGGGCTTTCTTGTACAAATTCCATGCCTCCTTGACGCAGATGGGGAGTCGGAGGCGAGCGGACACGGAGGTCATCATGGCGAAGGCTCGGACTAG
>JAURVB010005693.1:0-16581 GCA_033002965.1 Piper betle
CTAATATATGAGGAACTCAACAGAATTTCAGCTTCAACAAAGAATAAAGGAGCATCAAGTAATGCAGTCATCGAGCTTGGTCACATGAATCATGAGTGGAAAGTGAAGACTAAGAATGGAAGTGGAAATCCAAGATATACACCTTGAGAGTCTCGACAACCGCGTGAATGGAGGAATATTAAAGATTACACCTTCAACACTGGAGATATTGAGAGATGGTTTGACGTGTTGAAGATCAAAGGAAAGATCACACCATGGACTCCAAAAAATTTACCAAAGCCATAAGATGAAAAGAATGAAAATTTTTGTCAATTTCACCAGAGGTTAGGTCATTCTACGGTGAAATGTCGAGACATGATGGAGAAAATCCAAGAGTTACTTAACAAAGGTTATATCAAGATGACAGTGAGCCACTCATCTTCACTAATCAAGTCTCAAAAGAGAAAGGAAAAGCTAGATGAAGGAAGGAAAAATGAGAAAATGGATGCCCCGATGGTTATGGTCAACGACATGGAAATGCCACCTATTTCCACTAAAGAAGTGAAGAAAGGGTTCCCTACATCTCCAATGATGCATGAGTTTGAAGTTCAAATTGATCAAAAACTAAGACTTTGTGAAGGAAAGGAGCTCGATAAGGAAAAGATAGAAGATCAGGTTATAGTTCAAACAATGTCGACTCAAGAAGAAGTTAAATTGAAGAATTCAATGCAATATGGAAAAACAAAACTTTGCCTGATTTGTAGTTACGGTGGAAAGATAGCGATCCAAGGAAGGAAGAGACATTACATTGGAGGAAACACACGACTTATTTTAGTGGATCGTGATTGTTCTTATTCAAGTCTTGTTACCCAAATGAAGAGTACATAAAGACTTGACAAATATAATCGAAGAGCAAGAGGAGTTCAACACAAACACAAGATTAACTTCTCGCCTTCATTTCTTTGTATTACCGAAGAAATCAAGATCACCATCCAACTCGACATTGGACAAGAAGTTGGGGGCGTCAATCGAAATTACTACTCCTAAAAGGTTTAAAAGAGAAGCCAACAACTCAACAAATAGTACGAGGCATCACAAAAGAACAAGGTCTCCTCCATATCATAGAAGGAAAAGAAGACATCATGAGATCTTCTGGCCAGAGAAGCTAGATGCTAAGAAAGAGAAGTCACAGCTGAGAGTAGAAACGAAATTGTCATTCCCCCATTGCTACCCAAATCTAAAAAGTAAAAGGAAAGAAATATGGATTTGGAGACCACGGTTGTTGAGCAAAGAAGTCACTCTCCTAAATCAAAATAATGGGCAGTTATTACACAGTGACCGAGAAGGGGTCATCCTAGCTTGAGAGCAAAATATTATTCTTCACAAAAAAAAAATGAAAAAAGAATAAAATGCAAAAAAAGAAGAAAAAAGCAAACTATATTTTTTACCGATTTTTCTTGTCCAAGATTGCGAAAAATCGGCAAGGGGGCTAATGTTTGTTCATATTTATCCAAAAAATATTTATATTTATCCGATTATGTGGATAACATTTATCCAATTATGTGATAGCACTCAGCCACTTACGTGGATGACTTCCTGCATGTTACAAGAGAATTAGTCATACAGTTCCAAAACTGCCGAAGAAAGAATTGCCAGTGGAAGAGGTAGACATTGTTCTACAGCCGTTAGAGGAAATCTCTCAGTCAGGAGTTATCCCAAATCTATAAAAGCTGGGTGTTATTGCTGAAGCAGGGGGTTCATATGCTAAAGGAAAAGAATTTTGCCAGACAAATGAAAAGCAGAGGGAGGAGCCCCTCACAGGAGATGCTCCGGTGACCCTCGCCAACACCCAATCGATCACTACCCCTTTCACGGCCATGAATCCTTGCCCAAGATCCAAACTTTCCACTTGCCAGAGCCACTGGCGAAGGAGTCGTGTTGCTTTGAAGTATTGCCGACGTGCTGTCCGTGAGGGAGCCAAAGAAAGGTTCTGTTGCTCGCCAAAGTTTTGCCACTGGTCATCGCGACGAAGAAGAAAGGTGGAGCTTTGAAGCGGTATCCCTGGAATCGAGATCCTTGCTGCCTTAAAGGTAGAGTCGCTGCCAAGTGCCGTTGCTGCTACCTACAGATGCGAAGCCAAGGAGTCCTCTTGGAGTCACGTTCCTAACTTGCTGGCTTCCTCGACTACCACCGTGAAAAGAGAATGAAGTGTTGCTGCCGGAGTACATTGAAGCCTTTCTGGTTGATGTTTTCCCTTGTCAGGAAGTTCTGAGCCGCAAAATATCAGAGCCCACCAGAGCCTTGTCCCATTCCCGCCGACAACGAAGAATAGGATAGCATCTTTGTTTTGCAGGTTCGGCGTCCAATTTTCCGGCGACTTTCCCGGACAACCTCGACCTTATTGGATCAGTACAAGACCATCTGCTTGGAGCTCAGAGTGCCCCCGACACAGCACCCCCCAAAATTTCCACCGGAGACTCCTGCCGTCGCCGGAATTCTGCCAGCAAGCTGCCGATTGGAAAGGCGGAAAACAGAGTAGCGAAGGTCTGATTTTGCTAATTTCTTCCGATCAGTTCCGGTCATTCCCGGCCTCGTCACGAGGTTCAGAGTGAAGGTGGAGAAGTTATCTACAGACCCAAACTGAGTTTCACCAAAGTTCGTCGCTGTAGCCGCCAGGAAAAATCGGGAAGCGAGGAAGTTGCTGGCTGGAAAAGCAGAAAACAGAGCAGCGAAGGTCTGATTTTGCTAATTTTTTCCGACCAACACCGGTCGTTCACAGTGTCGCCGTGAGGTGAAACGTGAAGACGGAGGAGTGGTCTAGGAACCCAAACTGAGTTTCGCCAAAGATCGTCGTAGTAGCCGCCGGGAAAAATCGGGAAGCGAGGAAATTGCTGGCCCGAAAAGCAGAAAACAGAGTAGCAAACACCGGATTTCTTGGATTTTTCCGACCAGCGCCGGTCGTTCCCAGACCTTCCGTTGTGATCAACTGAAGGTGGAGAAGTAATCTACAAACCCAAGCCGAGGGCCGCCGGAGTTCATCGACTGAGGTCGCCGGAAAAAATCGAGAAGTGACCAGCGTAGCACAAAATAGCAGAAAAGTATCTAACTTTCTGGCATCCGACCGACCGACCGGAGCCGCTGCTAACCGTCGGAGCACCGCCAAGATCTTCACCATTCTGTGATCTACAGTTCTGGGCAATCTTCGCCACCTTCAGCTGCCGGAAAAGCTGCCGCCGAAGCCACCAAAACCACCATTGCACAGCCGGTGCAGCCGGGTTGTTGGACCCGTTTACTGCTGACCGCATCCGCTTTTGTCGTGTCCGAGACCAAATCCTTCTTCCCAATCCGTGTCCACGAAGCCAGACCGTGACTAGTTACGAAACCCGTAGACCGACGCACGCCACCCGGTACGGACCAATTTTTATTTGTATTGAACCAACCCGAATTGGCCCGGTTCAGTCCATTAACACTCCGAAAATAATTTGTAGGCCTTCTCAACCTCAGATCAAGGCGAAACTTGGTATCCCACCATTTTTGGATGCTCTGGACGCAGTGAGTGGGATTATTTTGAAGATTTAAAAATGAAAAAAAAGACAAACCATGGCATTGGAGTCAAATATCTCAGGCAAATTGATTTACATGAGGCAAAAATTCACTATTTTGTGTAACTTGTAAAAATCAAAAGAGAAATAATGGACTGTGAGTACTAATCTCACTGTGGATTGACTTAGGGATTCAAGTTGAACCCCAAGGAACGACGTAAAAAATTTCCTGCGTGTCATTTCATGTGTTTGTAATATTTTTTATTTCCATCGCATTATCTCTTTGCGCGGCAAGGACTCCTTAGTCCTACCAAACCTTTAAACCCGAATCACAAAAGAACTGATTCGAGAGGGCGGACGAGACCGCGACCGAACAGAAGATCAAGAATTATTTTCGAGTTATGATTATGTATTTCCTCTATATACAACTTCAAGGTTATTATATATAAAAATAAGCAATAATGTTGTCCAAACAACATTTGAACTGTTTATTTCTATTATGAAATTTGTCTTGCCAAGAGACAACAAGTTGTCGGGTTCTTTTTATGACTCAAAGAAATTGACGAAGAAGCTAGTAATGAGAATTGAAAAAATATATGTATATCCCAACAAATTCATGCTATTTCACAAAGAGACTACTCACTTACAAGAGTATATACACTACAAAGATTAAGATATCTAACAGGAAAGGAAGTTGGTCATAGGAAGAAAGGCGTCGCAACTAAAATATTGTGATATTTTCCTATTATTTCAAGATTACAAAGAATATTCAAATTTTGAAAAATCGTCAAAAACATGTTTTAGCATGCACGGAATCCAAAGGTCTCTAGGGTAATGACTCACCCTTCACAGGCATACAAATATTTTGATAGGTGTCCCCTCCTTTGAAGACATTGCTTATATACATAGACATTAACTAGTTATAAACCCCGCGATGCCCGTGCTATTTAATAAAATATATTTTTTGTAAAATAAAAATACATAAGATATTTAATAAAACACGATATCCTATGAAAGCCCTCAAACACGTGAGGTGAGGAAAAGAAGCTATTTTTGCATCATTTTCATATCCGCGAGTCACACTTGAAATCGAAGAAGAATCAAAAAATGAAGATTCAGTGGTAGGAATTTTGGGAAGATTAGCTCAAGAGGTTGATCGAAAGAGGAAAAACGCCACTATTAAAAGCAACTTTTGGTGAAAAAATGTGAGAGTAAAAGATGTGACTATTGGACACAAAAGATGCAACTATTAAAAATGAACGCCAGTGGATTCAAAAAAGATGCTAACCATTGGACACAAAAGGTGCAACTATTAAAAATAAATGAAGAGAAGGCGCCACCATTGGAAGCAACTTTTGTTGAAAAAAATGTGAGTAAAAGATATGACTAGTGAACACAAAAGATTCGACTATTAAAAATGAACGCCAATAATTATCTTGAGAGATTGATTGGGTGATGAGGAACTATTGGAAGCAACTTTTAGTGACAAAAAGTGATAAAATATAGAAAAAGTGAAGAAGGGAAGCTTTGAAGTGACATTTAGTATAATATAATAGATTAACAAAGGGTTTATTTGCCCAAAATAACTCTGTACTCAACATTCATATTAAGTTGACATTGTCTAAATGCTTTTATTTACCCAAGGCTCCTTAAACTTAGTTTCCTTATTAGCATTAGTTTTCTTTTTGACATTAGCATATTAGTGTTAGTTACGGTGACAAAATTATTAAATAACGCATAAACCAAACCAAATGAATTTTTTCACCACTTATCTCACCCTATTCGAATGGAAATGCATTTCCGACTAACATGGAATTTGAAATGTCAATTCCCGCTAAAATATACGACGCACCCGACCTCCCTCCTCTTCCATCGTCTCCGCCGTCGTCTGCGCCGGCGCCGGCAACCGCCGCCGTAGCCGTCGGTCACTCCGCCGCCTTGATGGATTGATGAACCACGGTGTTCAAGGCCCATCTCAACCTTGCTCGAGGCGGCGCTCTCTTCACGGCCGCCGCCTCTCTCTACCTCTCCCCTTCTTCGCAAACGCTGCCGGTGAGCCTCCTCATGCCACCCTTCCTCTCAGGTGGAAAACATCTCTCACTGCTTTCCTAACACAAAAGACTTGATCTTTGCGGTTTCTGGTCTTGGTGCGATGGCAGGTTCCGTCTGTGAATGCGATTTTCTTCGGCGGGGATCGGGTACGGGGGACTGGAAGTCCGGTGATTGAGCGGCTTTCCGATGGGCAGAGCGTTGCCCAATTGCTTGCCTGGAAGTTGGGTCCTTGTGCTAATGTCTGGGTGGTGGAGGCCTCCACCTACAACGAGGGGTTTTCTGGTTATGAGGAGTTTGTGCTCACTGTTGATTCATGGGGTGATCCTAAATCTTATGATCCAATGTGTTTCCCAGCATTCCATATCACTCTGCTGCTATTATCCAGATGCTTGGAACAGGTTTGTTTTTTAAAACTTATTCAGAGAGGGGTTTTGATCTTTGTTTTGGTTGTGGCAAATTGTGATCGATGATATTTGCTGGCATCTCATGTTGGTGGTTTTGATTAATTTGTGTTGCCATTGTGACTTCAAATGCCAAATATGATGCTATTTTGAAAGAAATTAAGAAATGGTCGGTCTTTGTTTTTCTTGTGGAAAATGTGATGATATATGTAGGCATTTCATGTTTTGATCAATGTGTTACTGGCGTGACCTCAAATACCAAATGTAACTGTTCTGTTCTTGATTTCTTTTTTGTTTGCAGATTTGTGGCTTTGATGTTTTTGTTTGAGCAGTTCCAACGAATAATACAAGATGATCGTGTGACTTTGTTCGATCTTTTTTGTTTTCACTTGGTTAAGAGAATAATTGTAAGTACGTGCTAGTTAAGGTCAAGGCGATTGTGAAATATTCTTAGGAGGTGTTAATAGAGTTTGAACATTTCTTTCTTTTCTGTTGGAATTGGTTGTGTGTTTTTATGATGCTCTCCCTTGAGCAGCACATCCTAATATTCCTTGTCCATTGAGAAAGAGAACAAGTCATTTAATTAATGTTTCTGTAAATACTTAATGCAGTTATCAATCGTAAACCGTGTCAAATAATTTCAGTTTGTTGGCAGTCTGTATGAAGTTTAATATCAGTTCAAATACAGTTATCATATAATTTCTTGTCGGCAAGTTCTATGTTGTCAAGTGAAGTAAAAAAACTCGTTGAAAGAAATTTGCTGTATCAGCATCCATTGACACACGCAAAACAATATTTATTGGACTCAGCAAAGGTGGAATTGTTATTAACCAGCTTCTAGCAGAGTTTGCTAACTTGAATGTTAAGTCTGCTACCCCTTCAAATGAAAAAGAGGAGTTACCAACATTACCTTGTCCTGATATAGTTGGAAGAAATTAAGTTTTTCCAACTTCTATGAGCAGGTTTTCTAAGCAGCATTTATGAATTTCACCTATGTGGATGTGGGTCTCAACAAAGATGGAACTTACTTAACAGACCCAAATGTGATAAACAAAATCAGTGAAAACCTTCTCCTTCCAGGCACCCATGGTATTCGCATTGTCCTTCATGGGACTCCTCGTCAATGGTGTGATGAACGACGACCATGGATTAGGGATGAAAAGAAGAGATTGGTGGAATTACTTTAAGATGCCGCTTATGTGAGTTAAGGAAAACTGCAGGTCACTGATAGGTTCTATTTTGCCGATAACCCACACAGTCTTCAGATGCATTTTGAAATCATTGCAGAGCTTGGACTTAAGTTGACATCTAGCTTCCTTTAATCCAAAGGAAAATTTTCTGCTAGCTGGTAGCATGATTTGCATTCTCCCCCCTCCCCCATCTGTTATATTTTTTAGCAAGACAAATAAGTCATCGTTGTATAACATAAGGTAATCAATTTTACAGATTTGATCTTGTATCTGGAGATTTCTGCAGTGAATTTTTCACCTGGTTGAAATTTTTGTAATTAGGTTGACAAGAAAGACCCACAAAGAAAACTCGGAAGAAATGCTTGTGAATAAGTCATTGATGATCACACCACACATATGAAGGATCTAAAATATCCGAACTGGAAGCATTCATGGTATTGAAGAAACCATCAAGTGGGGAAGTACTGAGGATGGAAAATGCATTCCAATGGGTGACACGCCATAAATTGGACAGATTGAATCATTGAACTTGTCAGCAGACAGAGATTTCCAGCATGGCCAGGATTTCAAATCTAGAATTCAGTCCTCCCTGTTATGAGTCAAGTATCCATACACGGATGAAGCTCAACGGAGGCGGCTAAGGGACAGTGACATAGAACTAGTCAAAACAAATGGGAAAATGACCGTCAGCCCAATTGCTCCAGATTATACAAATGCTATGTCTAATTACCTTGACTGCGGGGAAATTGATTTTCATTTTCCACAGTCATGAGCTCTTGGGCACGCAGGTTCCAAACTTATCATCACATTGGCAGCAGCACAAGTTGTTAAACTTGAAATTTGGGTCAGAGCCTCGTGCACTGGTTGGGAGATGGAAGGTGGTAGGAGCTTGCTAATGATACAGGGAAACGGATAGTGGCGGCCTGCAACTTGCATGGCCTGGCTCCCTTGTCATACCCAGACGACCTGCGTCACTGTTTAGCGTTGAACTCATTACTCTCTTTGTCTCACCATTCATTGCAAGAAAGTTCAAAACGTCAAATGGCTTTTCCTCTAGCATAGAAAACTTACCTGTGCTGCGCCATAGTAAAATTTTTACCTTATATATATATATATATATATATATATAAGGGTTTATATACTATACAAGGGTAAGGGGCGGTTGGTATGCACTGCCATCCCTTTTTTATAGCATTCCAACGCTTGTGCACAATAGCTGGACTCATTGGATCTCGAGTAGAGGAGAAGAAATAATTAAGGGTAGTTTTGTAATTAAAATTTGATTTGGTCTCGACAAAAGTCACTATGAAATATTTCAAAAATATTAAAAAAATACAGTATAATATCATAAAATAAAATAATTGAGTTCTAATAGATTATTTTATTTTATGTTTTGATATTTTTTGAGATGTATTTTTAATATTGACTCAAGTGAGTAAGGAAATTAGTCAGGGTAGTTTTATAATAAAAACTTAACTCGCTCTTGACTCGAGTCAATATTAATTGACTCAGTTAAAAACTCGTGACTAGTTAGGTGAGTTATATTTTGTTTATAGAAAATAATAATCAGCTGTAAATCATAACAGCTAGCACACAAAAAACTACACGATGATAAATTTAAAAGTTTGGCTTTGATAAATGCTAACATGTTAATTACTTATTGATTCAATGGCCTTCTTGGCTAAAAAGCCAAATAACATAATTTGCACTTTTAACTTATATTAGCTACTACTTGTATTGTGTTTGTCATTAAAAATGAATGGATGCTATTATTTGTTGAGCGTGTAATTATTTTTTATTTAAGTAAATTAGTTAAAATACTGGCCCAATACATAGGGTATAATAATCAATGAATATTTTTTTAAAAAACCCAAATTATTAGACATCCACATTCGCAAAGAAAATTCTTCAAAATTAATTGACATTAAAAAAAGAGGATGAATCTATCTAAAAAATAGAATAAATGCATCTAAAGAACATAGCATTATTTTTCTCCTTTTTCTAATAAGCAATAGTGACAAAGATAGATGAATGATATCCGGTATAAAAAAGATCCGAATTTATAGAAAAATTTTAGTACAAAGTAATAAGCAATAGTGAACAAAGTGTTATAAAAAAGATCTATAATTTAATACACTTTATATATAATGAATAATGTGGCCAAAATTCATATTATTATGCTTAAACTAACTTTGCTTATCCTAACACGTATGCCTGACTTGAGAAGTAATTAGAGTACATTTTTCAATATTGACCTTTTATATGCTATGTGTTATTGTGTTACATGCATGCATGATTGACCAGATCAAGTTTTACAATGAAATGTTATTCAAACGACACCTCACTTTGCGTGTTAGCTGTCGAATCATATGACACTTTGTTCTAAAATTCAATATATTGTTGAGAAGTCTTACTATTAGCAACAGCTGATATTAATTAAGGGCAAATTAGTTGAAATAATTGCCCTAAATCAATAATAATTATTAAATCATAATTGATCATCTAATGACAAATGTTTTTTGATAATATATTCCATCATTATTTACTTGATTCGGATTTGTAAGTACCTAATCTAATGAAACTAAGATGATCTTATGAAGTCTTATCACTCATCATTTTTGAAGAAATGCAATATAGGCGCCTAATCAATTAAGCAATTGCATTATTGTCATAAAAGTTTTTAAACTAACAATTCATGCAATTAATCAGATGTTTTTTCTTGGAAAGAAAAGGCAGCAACCTTCTCAACTTAAAGGAAAATGATCACAAGCTTTAATTTAGTCTCTGAATGAGTAAATGTCATAAGAGCAAACTTGTTTGAAACAGTCTGATTGAGCTGGTTCATTGACATATATAATTTCATAACAAATCCAGTCAAAATTTAAAATTAAATGTGAATTGCAAGGATTAATGTAAATCATACGGTTTCATTGTCAACGTTAATAAATTTCAAACAATATATAAATAATGGGAAAATTTTACATAAGTTACGCTTCATATAGCTCATATAAAGTACATCTTTAAGTTGAACCTTTTCTAGTGGGTTTTATAAAATAATATTTATTTATATTAAAAGTAAGGTGCATGAGTAAGGAGGGTTTGATAACATTTTGTATTTTTTAATATCATTATCACTTATATTTAAATTTTCAAAAAATGCACAAGCTAATAGATATTTTGAAATTAATTTTTATTATAATTATTTTGATAATTAAGATAAAAAAGTTAGAAATATTAGACTTTGTTAAAATTTTATACTACCTTTATTATTTATTTTTTTATTTATCTATGCAATTTTTGGGACTCATTAAATTACTCAAAATGAATGGTGTTGTTCATATACGTTCTATAAGGTACAACTCATGTATATAAGGGTCACAATCAGCTTCGTAGATTCTTTGTGTCACTTTTAAGTCTCCTTATAAATATAATTTTGATACCAATTCAAACAAAATCAGACGTACAATTAGTTTAATTTTTTCCTTTAAAAAGGTAAAAATTAGACCTGCTATTAAAAGGAAAAATTAACCGGAGTTACAACTCACATGGCTTATAATGAGTTATACTTTTAATTTAAACCTCTTTTAGTAGGTCCCATAAAATAAACTTTATATATATATATAAAATAGAGTGCATAAGTTAAAGGTTGATAAAATTTTATTATTTTTTTACATCAATATAACCTACTTTTAAATTTTTTTTAAACAAATTGCACTAGTTAATAAATATTTTGAAATTAATTTTATTGTAATCATTTTAATAATAAGGATGAAAGGTTAGAAGTATTAGATTGAGATTAAACTTTATAATTATTTGTAATGTTTTATTTATTTATTTATTTAAATTTTGAATAGTAGGACTTATTAAATTAATCTAAATATAAGGTGTGCTCATATAAGATATATGCGTATAATAAGGTTCTCAAAAGTAAGGATAATTTTTAGTCACGCCCTATTTTTTCGCCCCATTTTGATTGGGTCATTGGGAGCTGGGAGCCTACGTGGATCTTCACTAACCATTTTAACAAATAGGAAAGTTAACTTTGTTTTATTCTGAAAAAGAACTCGATTAACATCGCAATGGAAACTCGGTTGGCATAATTAGAAAAACTCACATAAATGAAATTTTATCTTCCATTATAAATTAAGTACATTTTTATATACACTATGATACCCGGATAGCACAACCCAAAAAACTTAAATGACACAGCCCAAAAAACTTGAATGACACAAACCAAAAAATCAAGGAAGTCGAAAATCCAATAAGAACTTATAAAGAAACTTTGTTGGCACAATTTTAAAAATCCATGTTTACAAAATTTTATCTTCTATTATTTATTAATTTGAAAACTCAATAAAAACTTATAAAGAAACTCCGGTTAACATAACTTAAAAAACTCACATAGACAAAATTTCATCTTCCATTATATATTAACTTGAAGACCGATAAAGAACTTATAAGGAAACTTGGTTGACATAACTAAAAAACTTGTATGTATAAAACTTGGTTGACAAACTTCGGAACCAACGAACTTGTTAAAAAACTCAACAAATGTGGTTGTTTCACCCCAGTTCCCCTTTTCTGGGTTGAGAAGAATATGCTTATATAGACACAGTTTGGTGTGTGAAAAAAAAATGAAAGGTACAGTGCTAAATAAACTTACAACTAAACATCCAACATTCAAATTGAGACATAATAAAAGAAATAACTAGTAAATAAATAATCAATAAACAAATAAATATACTCATCAATAAATAGATAAATAATAAATACTTGAAAATAATAATACTCTAATCATAAAGTAATAATATAATTATGCTATACAAAAACACGACTAAGCACGAATAAATATTACATATACTCGTGTTTACTCATACTATTAAATATATAAATAATTAATTAAATAAATACATAATTATTCTATAAATAAATAAATAGTTAATTTTAATTAATCATGAATAATAATAATATCATAGTTATACAATACAAAATATGTAATTAAATACAAATAAATAATAACATACATGAAAAATAAATAAATAAATATATAAAATTTAGAAAACATAATAAGACTAATATTAATAATAACAAATAATTATGTAAACATTCATCCTATACAATAAATGTATAAAAATAAATAAATAAATAATAATGAATAAATAAAACACTAATAACATCAAAATATACTAAATAATGTGAATATATATCTAAACCAATGTACGGGTTCTTGAATTATAAAAAAACGGTCGAAAAACAGCCGAGAACGACTGAAAATGAGCTGAACTGAGTCAACCTCGTTGAAACAATTAAGTCGAGCCGAGTCAACTCAGTCGAATCAGGCAACAGTGTTGGGCTGGATAGCTAGACGTGGACATAGGTCGATCATGACCACAGACACGAACAGGTTAACAAGACTTGGGCAAGCGGACGCGAACACATGTATACGAGTCCAAATGGGCAGGCAATGCCCGTCACGGGAAAATGCCAACGGCAGTGCGGCTGGTTGCCAGTTGGGATCGATGGCTCATGCGATGAGGAACATGGTAATGGTGGGGATCAATGGAGTTTGGCTGTTAACTGGCTGTAAAACGACCAAAAGAGGGTAGAATTGCCACAAGTGTGGCGGTGTCGCTGGTGGTGATCTCGACCATGGTGGTGGTAGTGGGTGGTCTCAAAATAGAGATCTCGGTAAGATGAAGCTGTGTGGGTGGTTTGATCGGCCAAAGGTGGCTCGTTGGCACTGGAAAATGGGTCGAACTGTGGCGATGGTGGTAGAAATCGGGTATAAAAACTCGGTGACCGGTGGCGATTTTGGTGGCGCCAGTGGTTGTGAGAGGTATGACATAGAAAGCTAGCCACAAGGCAGTCATGGGGGTGTTGATCCTGTGGCCGAGGGCCAGCCAGAAACTCGCATGCGGTGAGCCGAAGTGGTGGTGGCAATAAGGGTGGAAAACTCTGAAAATCAAAGGAAATCTTTGAAAAATAAATTGGAGAAAACTAGGGCTAACCTGGACGACTCAGATCTTGCCACATGGCACGATCTGCATGTCTAATAACTTGTGACCTAATGGGGATTACCAATTTCCTTCTTGACCACCCACTATCCACCTTCCACGAGTCGCTGCTGGACACCAACCTCAGCGATGACCTCCAGCGACCATCCTAGCCTTGTCCCCTCCATTCCCGACTCTTCCCCGGGTGACCCAAGTGGCGCACCAAAACAGGGGGCGGGTGTGGTGGGCAGCGGGGCAGAGCGCAGCGAGCGGCGGGTGGACAAGGCAGGTGAGCACGGCGAGCGGACGCATTGGCCAGGAGTGGAGGGGACGCGGTGGGGCCGGCGGCAGGGGCCTGGGCAGCAGACGTCGGCATCGGTGGCGTGGGGAACAGGGGGTGGGGGGTGGGTGGGGATGGTAGGGTGCGCAGGCCGTTGGATCATGATCCAACGGCTAGTAGCAACCATGCACTGCCTTTCTTGGCAATGCATAGAAGCAATCTCTTTATATATATATAACCGGAATGACACAACCTAAAATAAACCCAAAAACTCAAAAATTCAATAAGAATGTATAAAGAGATTCAATTGGCGTAACCCAAAAAACCTACATGTATTTTTTGCATGTGGGTTTTTTTAATTATGCAACCGAGTTTCTTATAAGTTCTTATTAGGTTTTCAAGTTAACATACAATACAAAATAAAATTTCATTCATGCAGGTTTTTTGAATTATGTGGACAAGCTTCTCTATAAGTTCTTTCAGGCCCTCAAGTTAATATATAATAAAAGATAAATTTTCGTGCCCGTAGATTTTTAAGTTATGTCAATCGAGTTTCATTATAAGTTTTTATTGAGTTTTTAAGTTAATATATAATAAAAAATAAAATTTCGTATATGTAAGTTTTTTAAATTACGTCAATAGAGTTTCTCTATAAGTTTTTATAAGGTTTTCAAATTAACAGGTAATAGGAGATAAATTTTGTTTATATGGGTTTTTCAAGTTTTGTGAACGGAGTTTTTTATAAATTCTTTTTGGGTTTTTAAGTTAACATATAATATAAGATAAAATTTCATGTATACAATTGTTTTTAGTTATGCCAATTGTTGTATAAGTTTTTATTAGATTTTAAATTTAATATGTAATAAAAAAATATTGTACATGTAAATTTTTTTAGCTATATCAACCAAATTTCTCTATAAATTCTTTTAGGCCTTCCCGTTAATATATATAATAGAAGATGAAATTGTGTGTATTTGAGTTTTTTTAAGTTATCCCCACAGAATTTCTTTATAAGTTTTTATTGGATTTTTAAATTAATATATAATAAAAAATAAAAAAACATGATCAAGTTAATCAATAATGAAAGATATATTAATTTTATAATGAATTGGGCCACATTATTAGTTATTAGTATAATAATGACTAATAATGTAGGCGAGTTTGTAAGGTAATCTAGGCTCTGTACGTTATAATTCATCCATGATCCTTCTAGTTTTATAACAGTATATAATAATATATAATAACATTGAAACAGAATCGTTACTAAATAATATAATAAACAACCATATAAATTCCAAACGAAAGCTGTTTTCTAAATTTTATAGGCCTTAATCATCACATAAAACAAACTTAATATTAAATTAAAATGACTGCGCATGTACGTCCAAACCCGCCCACATTATTGAATAATTATTCACATCATTAAAAAAAACCATTGTTATTTTTTTAAAAAAAATCGAATTGACAAACAAGGACAAAGATGGGTTGCTTCCTGCCTCCTTCAACCACAATGGAAGCTAAGAGGAAGCTCCCATGGAAGCTCTCAACTCAACCTCTCCCCTATATATTCTCCCCTCTCACTCCCCCATCTCTCCACTGCCAAAGCCACATCTCCTCCTCTTCTTCTTAGGAGCTGATCATCTTCACAAACACCGTCTCATAAAATCAAATCTTTACACATACCATGGAAGCTCAACCTATGGCGGCCACCCTCGACCTGATCCGC
This sequence comes from Piper betle, assembly GCA_033002965.1. Taxonomy (NCBI): domain Eukaryota; kingdom Viridiplantae; phylum Streptophyta; class Magnoliopsida; order Piperales; family Piperaceae; genus Piper; species Piper betle. The sequence continues at coordinate 15,164 of JAURVB010005693.1, forward strand.
CAACACCTCCTCGACGACCCGACTCCGGCCGTCTCCTTCCACCTCTTCTCCCCGGGTCGCCCTCCCTCAGCTCCGCTGGCGACGCACAGAAGCCGCCGAAGCTGTCGCAGCGGCGCCCCTCCCTCAAAGTCGCGCTTCCGCCGACGGCGCCGGTGGCCGGCTGGGCGGAGCCGGCGGCGGAGGAGAAGGAGCATTACCGGGGAGTGAGGCGGCGGCCGTGGGGGAAGTACGCGGCCGAGATCCGCGACCCGGCGAGGAAGGGGTCGAGGGTTTGGCTCGGCACCTTCGACACGGCGGTGGAGGCGGCCAGGGCCTACGACCGCGCCGCCTTCCAGATGCGCGGCAGCAAGGCCATCCTCAACTTCCCCTCGAGGCCGGCGGCCCGGCGCTGCCTCCGCCGCTGGCTGAGGTCGACGGCGGGGCCGGACGGAAAAGGCGGCGCGAGGCAGCGGCGGCGGGACCGCCGGAGAAGAAGGTGGTGGTGAAGACAGAGGCGGAGACGGAGTTGGGAGCACCGTTGACGCCGTCGAGTTGGATGGGGTTGGATTTGACGGAGATATGTAACGTCCCGCCGTTGTCGCCGTTCTCTCCTCACCCGGCTTTCGGGTTATACCAGCTTGCGGTCATTTGAGTAATTTCATAAATGGTGATGGGGATAAATTTTTAAAAAAGGAAAGAAGGAATCTGGATTATGCAGTGTATATATAACTTGGCATAAGCCAGAAGGAGCTGTATGAATTTGTTGGTTTATTATTTTTGTTGGTTTGGAGTAGGATTGGAGCCCATCAATCAAACTCTACCGCGCTCTGAAAATGCATATTATAATTACTCAATGGAATTTGATGATGGTTTAGGTTGGTTCCAGGAAGCAATGTAATTGAGTTTTTGCTGAAAAGATCCTTTGCTTATTGATATTTGTTTGTTCATTTAGCTATGATATTTTACTTAATTATTATTATTAACATTATCCTTATCATTGTAGCCGTTATTAATATTGACAATTTGAATAGCAATTAAATTTACATTTAACAATTTAATTATTTATTTTTCTATCCTATATACCCCAAAGATGATCTTACTAGTTGCGGACGACAAAAGAAGGGTATTGCATACTTCTCCACATCAACTCAGCTTTTCTTCTACTCTGGGACTAGCAATCCTCGGAAGATTACTTAACTAATTGCATCCATGACACTACTGTTTTATGCATGTGGCAACAATTAGTGGTTATTTGAAAAATGAAACCTATAGAGAAGTTGTTAAGTTCGTTTTTAAAGTGTACAATAAGATTTAAACATTTTTCTAAACACCCATAAATTTTAGTGTTAAAGTGACATATTCCTCAAGTGCATAAACTTGCAGAAGAAATAAAAATGCCAGTTTAGTGTTTTGCAACTCTGGTTACAAAGTAACTAATT
>JAURVB010005694.1:0-38514 GCA_033002965.1 Piper betle
ACTTGTAAGGGCGTGTGCTTTGGCATACCAAAGACTTCCAACCATTTACTCTGGTTTTTATATTGGTCTATTCCAACTTCCGCCCGTCACTTGCATGTTTTGGTCTCGTGTTTGAAGGGTCGGTTGACTTTCCTGTCCTTTTTTCTACTCAATGCATCATTTTCTTTATGTTTGATGTTTGGCTTTTTGTTTCTTTCGCTGTGTATATATAGGCGGTAGATGGGGAGGAGGCATCTATCCGCATTTAAACTGGTTGTTGTTCAATTATCAGCTGCACAGGTTCTTTATTGTGGAACATTAGAGGGAGATAGCTTGCCGCTTGCTTTGGACCTTTGAGGTATTGGCAGATCAAGTGTTTGATGTTTAACTTGGGTGGTCATGGCTATGTTTATAGCTTAGTAATTCTGGTCTTTGTTTCTCTGGATTAGTAATGGTTTTTGGTGGTTGAGGAAGCACGAGATGGTTTGGAGTATGAAAATAGCTCAAATATTGATTCTGTCACTGTTAAACCTTTGTGATTGTTGCGTGGATACTTTTTGATGTCCGATTTATTCCTGAAATCTGGGTTTGTTTCTTTTTTGCCTTTAATTTATTGTCGTTTTCCATCTTTTTCTTGGGACATAGCCTGTTATATATTGCAAGATACTCTAAAAATATGTTCCCATTATAAATGTTTTCTTAATTAATTTTCTGGGTGATTCATGTCTGATTGATAGGTAATTCTGATTCCTAAGCTAAAATGTTTTATCTTTTTTGATATGAAGAAACTAGTTGATGTGATTCATTTTAGATTTCGAACTGGTTGCGGGAACTATTCTGATTTATGATTCTTTCATGCAGGTTTGTTCGTTCAAACAATAAGCGTGCTTCCTTTGCTGGGATCAGTTCTGTCCATACCAACAGCAAATGCCTTGAGGGAAAAAGCTCTGCAGCCTACTGATAAGGTTGAAACCATCAGAGCAAAATCAATCAGTTTCAAGAGTGGAAACGTGAAAATTCTTTCAAGATCAGTTAGCTTTAAAACGGTTGATTAAGAGAGTATAAGTTCATCCAACAGGCCTGAAAAAATGGTGCTACAGCGGTCCCTAAGCTTCAAAAACTGGGAGCCTAAGACTGCAACAACAAAAAACCAAGAATTGAGACAGGAAAAATCAGAGCCACCTGCCACTCCCAGGCCTCTAAGGAGCCATAAAGCCTTTGGTTTGCAGAGGCCAGTAGCTGTTCCTGATCTTATCATTAATTCGCCAAGGCCTAAAAGTGAACTTGATGCTGCTGCAGTTACGCTGCAGAAAGTTTACAAGAGTTACAGGACAAGGAGAAACCTTGCTGATTGTGCTGTTGTGGTTGAGGAACTATGGTTGGTGTTTGTAACATCCTCATCTTGCAAATACTTTTTTTGTGGACATTTGATGGGCTAACTTCAACTTACAATCTCCTGATGTTCTTGATGTCTTTTAGGTGGAAGGCTTTGGATTTTGCTGCTCTTGAGCAAAGCTCAGTTTTGTTTTTCAACATTCAAAAGTCTGAGTCTGCTGTTTCTCGTTGGGCTAGAGCAAGAACCAGAGTTGCAAAGGTCTGTCTACTAATCATTCATATCGTCATTTGTTAGCAAAGTATCAAGCAATCAACCAAATTAAATTTATCTTTGTTGCCTATAAACAGGTTGGGAAGGGCCTGTCAAAAGACGAGAAGGCTCAAAAACTAGCTTTGCGGCACTGGCTTGAAGCTGTACGTTGATCAAATATTGTATTTGCTAATGTGTTGAATAGAATTTTATTTGCTAGGGCTAATAACTTGACTTATATGTCTTCTATTCAGATTGACCCGAGGCACCGATATGGACACAACCTTCATTTGTATTATGATGTGTGGTTTGATAGTGAGAGCACCCAACCTTTCTTCTACTGGTAAATTCATGTTTCCTCCTTCACTAATTCTTTCTCTAAGAAAGACTACATAGTTCTGAGCTTTATAATTACGCTTGTACTTCTGAAAAATATAAAGGTTGGACGTCGGAGATGGAAAAGAAGTAAACCTACAGAGATGCCCCAGGAGCAGGCTTCAGCGCCAATGTGTCCAATATCTTGGTCCTGTAAGTTTTATCTTTGCAGCACTGTATTGTCTTGGTCACTGTCTTCTGAAATTATTGTTGTAACCGCTCATCTTTTTCACTACATTTCTATCGTTCAGAATGAAAGGGAAGCATTTGAAGTAATCATCAAGGATGGGAAGCTTGTCTACAAACAAAGCCAGGAACATGTGAACACAGTGGAAGGATCCAAATGGATATTTGTCCTAAGCACATCCAGATCACTCTACGTAGGTCAGGTAATTGGCTCTTGTGGTTATATTACTTCTTTCTTACATTACTTAATATCTCATACTGTCTGACTTAAGAGTAAGAAATATTATGGAACTAACTGCATTTATTCCTGTAATACTTACAGAAGAAAAAGGGCACATTTCAACACTCAAGTTTTCTAGCTGGAGGAGCAACAACTGCAGCTGGGAGACTTGTTGCAGAACAGGGAGATCTCAAAGTACAAATTTACTTGCATAAGCTATTATCATGTTGCTCTTTCTGAAGATTGTTCTTGCTTATAAAATTTTGACTGTTGCCAATACACAGGCTATATGGCCATACAGTGGACATTATCTCCCAACTGAAGAGAACTTCAAAGAGTTCATTGTCTTCCTAGAAGAGCACAATGTAGACCTCAGCAATGTGAAGGTGACAGATAATTCTTCTTGCAACGCATTCGAATGTCAAAAAATGAAATAAATACTGATTACTGAATATACATTCTAATATATGTTCCTACTTGCTTGCACAGAGATGTGCAACCGACGACGATTATCTTTCTTTCTCTGGCGGTCAGGAGGGATGCACTGCCACAAGGGATGGTGTTGTTGAACCAGTTCCCTGTCCTGCAAACAAGCCTGATGAAAAGGAGATTATTAATAGTGTAGAACAAGATAATGCACCAAGATTCCAATTAGGGAAGCCATTGTCTTGCAAATGGAGCACAGGAGCTGGACCACGTATCGGATGTGTTAGGGACTACCCTGCAGAGATGCAGTTCAGGGCCCTTGAGACTGTAAATCTCTCGCCACGTGTCACCCCAGCCGCTTGTGCTCCAATCCCATCACCACGGCCTAGCCCTAAAGTTAGGCTCTCCCCTAGGCTATCCTGCATGGGGCTTCCCAGCCCCAGTGTCCATTCCAGTCCCAAGGTCCTCCCCAGCCCTAGGGCGGTCATTCTTCAGCAGGCCAAGTAACTTGCCAACCAGTCTTTCTAACTTCCATTTTTTCATTTCTTGGAGACACAGCTGCAAAGTGATGGCTTAGTTGTTTATGACCATCTTTTTCATTCATTGTAGATGTTGATGGTTCACATTGGTAAATCTAAACCCATGTTAATTTATTATTTTCCATTTACAGTTTATATTTTTTGTAAGGGGATGCCATTGCAAGTCTAACTTTTTAGCACAAGAGCAATGTAAACTTTTTCAGCTAATTGCTTTCGTCATTGCAATTATGCTGCTTAATCAACCAAGTAAATCACATACAACATACATGTGACAATTATGGGAAGGCAAGAGAATGAATAAAATACGAGCCATGTGTAAGGCAATTATCTTCCAAGGACAGTCGAACTATGAAAATTTCCATGTGTATTTTACGAGCCATAGGGTAGGGGAGAAATCAACAGAAATGATATCAAATACGAGACGGATACGCCATGGAACTGCTGTCATATATACAAGTACAGCAATATTTACAGAAGGAAAAGATAGGCATACATCCATCCTATACATTTCAAATAAACAACTAGCTTATATCAAGTTGAAGCTTAATGGACATGTACAGCATTGTGAGAACGGCTCCAGGAGGAAATGGAGTGAACCTGGTAAGATTCGCGCCCATCCAAATGGCTGCTAAGACTACAGAGACCTTGTTGCTGATGGTTTTGCCACAAAGCCAACTTATGAAATAGAGGCTCAGAGACCACGAAACTCCCCTTTGACCTCCAAATACCCAAGCAGTAAGAAAGCCCAATTTATAGCCGGCATCCAAATGCCTATCCAGCAATGCCGCAAGGCAGCAGAATGCGAGAGCCACTCTTGCACCAAGCGTCCCCCGAAGAACCACATAATGTAGGCAGATTTCACCACATCGAAAGACGAGAAATTCTTTCGTCCATTTTTTATTCATAATCTTTCATGTTCTTGTACAAGCGCCAAATTAGCTCATTCCAAAACTTCATCATACTTGGTGTCATAACCTTAGTTTTCCTCGTATGCGTTGCTGCTCTCATGAAGTCTAATGTTTTCATCATATACAGATCTCATCCTTTCATCAGATAATACCTGTTGTAGGATTGAGGGACATAAATGCTCCAATCATTATGAGAAAATTGATAAAACATATTTAAAGCAGTCCCCGTGTTTACATTTTGAGTTGAATGAAGCAGACCTTATATGCTAGCCTGATGCTCTTGAACGTTTCACTTGCTTTGAAGTTCTTGCACACATCAGATGCTACTGACACCAACAAAAACACTATGAAGAAACTGAAGTAAAAACAGTTTTGAAAGATTCAAGCAATTGAAATAGCCTATAACATGAAGGATCTGATTCACGTTACGAGCGATGACAAAACTCGTATTGTTCAAAACAAAGCTTCAAACACGTCAGTTGGTGATTAGTAATATTAATTTAACTTGCTTCCAGAAATCTTTTTGAGGAAAGAGTTACATAACCAAGAAGACTACTGCTAATACAACCCATTCAAGCATAACATAAACGGCATTATTGTGGCCACGGAGAAGTGCCTGATTACCTCTTATTTTGGTTACGGAGAATTTACATGTATGCATACCATAATCTATTAACACTTTGAATATAGAAAAACACGAAACTTTTACATGCATAGCTGAGTTACATGAATGCGAGCTACCATAAAAATAGTCGCTGAGTAATACCTAAAGGACATCAATATACCCAACTTCAAATAGGTGCCAAGAGTGCCGAATCATGTATCATTCTTGACAACAATTCTATGCGTTCGAGTTCAATAATAGCCTACAAGACCACGACAGAATTATTAGCAATCCCATCAATTCTACATGTACATCTTGTTTTTGGTTATATTTTATGCCCATTTTGCGGTGAAATTGATCAAAACTTCGTGAGATTACTATTACACATGATGATGAAATAAATGCATCAACCATCATCTTCTATATATCTCAAAAGCATTGTAAGATGATCAAATCCTCATCAACAACCTCAATCCATATCCATAGTGTTGAAGTATGGGAATTAACGGTTCAGATTAAAAGTAGTTGACTAATCTAATGGTTGTTATTGAATTCATTTTTGTTACTTTTTAGTCAAGGTTGTCTATATTGAACTCTTGTATAAAAACCTCTTTTACAATCAATTCAATAGCATTTTGGCCAAGTTTTCTTATGGTATCAGAGTCTGGTTCCTTTACAGAAGTAAGATCAGTATGAAGTGCATATTTAGGATTGGGCTTCACAATTCCTGACTTTGCTCTTGTTTGCATAGCATGTCCAACAATGTTTGGAGATGTGGCTTTAACATGAGTAGTGTTATTATTCAAATCAGCATTTGCACTGTCAACAATCACTGCTCCCTCAGAAATAATAGCACCATTAGACTCATTTGTACCATCACCTATAGTAGCCCTTGACACCTGTGTTCCAACCAGATCAAGATAATGCGTATTGTCACATTGATCATTTGTCGCTTCAGCCTCAACAGCTTTGGAAGAACTAGCAGACTGCATGTGATGGACAACCTGTGGCAACTGATCTACAAAGGATGTTAATAGAAGAGGAGAATCTATTGGCCTGTGAAGCTCAGTGAATTCCTTTGCAGGAAATGAATTCTCATCAAACAAGACATGTCGGGACATGTACATTCTCCCATTGGCTGGATTTAAGCACTTATATCCTTTGTGATGAATGCTATACCCCATAAACAAACAAGGAGCTGATTTTGGTTGAAACTTATTTGAAGCATATGCCTTTGAGTAGGAAAACACCTGCAACCAAAGATTCTAAACGATGAGTACAAAGGATTTTGTTTATATACTTGCTGAAATGGACTCTCATGGAAAGGCAAAGTAGATGACGGCAATCTATTGAGAATGTGTACAGCAGTGCTAAAGCTCTCAATCCAATACTTTGGAGAAACACCACAGTTGAACAGTTGAGCCATTCCTAACTCCACAATAGACCTATGTCTGCGCTCAACAATGTCAAGTTGTTCTGGCGTATGGGGACAATTCCAATGATGTAGAGCTCGATGATCCTGCAAGTATCTCTGCATCTTACCATTTACAAATTCCTCACACATTAACCGAATGGAAGACTTTCATGGACTTACCAAATTGCCTCATCAAATATTTATCAAACATAGCCAAGCAATCATAGAAGTCTGATTTATTTTGAAGAGGAAGAAACCAACAGAATCGAGTAGAGCCATCAACAAAAAGAGCATAGTATTTAAAACCTTTGACAGAAGTGGCAGGGGTAGGTCCCCATAGATCACAGTGAACTTTATCAAGTAAATCAAGAGAACCGTTCAAAGACTTGATAAAGGGTAATTTGTGAGACCTAGCCATTTGACAACTACTACAAACAGAAATTTCCTTGTTTTTAGAATTCACATGGATAAGTCCAACCTTCTACAGGCTTTCTAGAACTTGTGGTGAACAGTGTCCGAGTCTTTTGTGCCATACATCTTCACTCGCAGTAATTTGTCCATTTGAGAAAAGAGCAACCTCTTTAATTTGTTCTAGGACATAGAGGCCACCACACCTTGAACCTCGAGCAATTACTCTCCTTGTAGATCAGCTTACCACAGTAAAATCTTGTGATGTGAATTGAAAAATACAGTCATGATCTTCAATGAAGTGGCTTATGGACAGTAGATTTTTTTTCATGTCTGGAACATGCAGTACATTACTCAAAATTAAAGGACCAGAGACAATATTCACAGGTACTTCACCAATGTGAGTAATAGGAAGAGAAGTGCCATTAACTACGATGATATTGTCAGAACCAGAATAAGTTTGCATCTGAGTAAGAATACCCGGATCTCCAGACGTGTGATGTTGCTCCAGAATCAGGCATCCAGTTTTGAAAGTCATCTTCAGTCATTTGCAATGCAGCTTATGCAGTTTGTAAAACAGGAACTTGACATTCTTCATTATATTGTTCCCAGCATCTTGCAGCAGTGTGGCCCTTTTTTAAACACAACTGACAAGTAATTTGCTCCAAAATGGCCTTGGATCAACTTTACAATCCATTTGCAATGGTCTGTCTAGAGGACTAGCATGTTGAATCTCAACATTTTGTGGAGCAGCAGGTTGTCTGTTCTGTATCCTCGCAGGAAAGAAGCCTCGTCTTTGAGAAGAGAAAATTGGGTTTTGATCATAGACACTCTGATGTTGATTCTGATTCCTTGCCCACTGATTCTGGTTTGGATACTGATAATGATTTCTGATCCGCTGCTGTTGATTCTGATTTCTATAGCCAACTCGATTATATCCTCGGCCTCTACCTCTATTTAATCCTTGCATTTGAGAATAGTATCTAGGGCTTTGTAGATTTTACCAGTGCCATGTTTGAATGAGTAGATTTAGACACAGTAGGATTTCTGAGGCTAACAAAAGTCATTGTAGAACTACTTGCTTCATCAGGCTTCTTTTGTACACACCTTGACTGAAAACTTGCCAATTTAGTCACCATCTTACTGTAAATGCAAGGATTACAAATAATGGAAGTAGTGAACATGGCATATTCAGAACCTAATCCATTTAGGCACCAAAATATTTTCCAATGATCTGGAAGTGGTAGATTGATGGCATCCATCTCATCATAAATTCGTTTGAATGCAGACAGATAGTCAAACAAGGAAGAATAAGAGGATCTGTGAATTGACTTTTCTTGAAGCGACAACTCTCTATCCTCCCCAGATTGAATGACTCATTCATGTAAGGCTTTCCAAACATCAGCCGAAGTTTGTAGACGAAGCACACACCCAATTACCTCTTTACTAAGAGTACTAGTGATCCACCCTTTTAATGGACGATCAGTCCTTTTCCAAAACTCATACACAGGATTTGGAACAATGTTGACAGCACCATCCAACAGAGTAACAACCTTTGTTTGGGGAGGAGGAGGTATACTTCCATCCAAAAAACCAACGAGACCATGAGTTTCCACCATATTGAGTACCTCCATTTCCCAAAACAAAAAATTTGCGGAATCCAGCTTCGTAGAATCACAATTCGAAACATTAAAATTCGTCGGATATGGAAAAATATCAACATTATCAGAGTTTGAATCAATTTCTCCCAATCCATTATGTGCTGAGGATGTCATGAGTGAAAATTGCAAAGCAACCGTCCACACAAACAGATTTTCCTTCTTTTACCAATTGAACAACCACTTCACACACCAAATCAAGAATGAACAACGATCACAGAATAATCCAATCACAGTTCCAACAAATCATATGATCCTTCACAGTCCTGGAACAAGACCACAAACAACACCAAATCGATCAAGTACCTCAAACAGTAGATCTTGACGATTGCAGTAAAATTGCAAGCCGAGATAGAAGAATCACAAGCTCCGGCGACGAGCTCCAGCAGATAACGAGAATAATGAGGCTATGATAGCGTAGAGATCAGAGGCAAACCCCTCAGATCTGCATGGCTCCGATACCTTGGTACAAGAGTCCATGTATTGTTGTCTTCACAAGGCTTTATATGGATTGAAGCAGACACCTAGGGCTTGGTTTGATAGGTTTAGTAAATTTGTACGATCATTGGGATTTTTTTCCAGCCTTGCAGACTCTTCACTGCTTGTTCAATCCATCAACGAGGGCACTAAATCCTGCCTTTATATGTTGACGATATGTTGGTCACAGGCTCTTCTCCTACAATGGTTTCTAACTTTCTGGTTCTCCTTAAACCTGAATTTGCCATCAAAGACTTAGGAGATGTGCACTACTTTCTTGGAGTAGGGATTAAGACTACTGCTGCAGGTTTGTTCTTGACTCAAAAGGGATATGATGAGAAGATACTTGCTAAAGCTGATATGATTGACTGCAAACCTCAATCTACTCCACTTCCTATTTGAATTGTTGATCCAGGAGATTCAGAAATGTTCTATAATATCACATTGCATCGTGCTTTGGTTGGTTCAATGTAATACCTTACATTCACTCACCCGGATATAGCACTGTATCTGCATCAGACTGTTAACCCTGTCCTTCATGCGAGTTCGAAGCACATCGAATTGGACTTTCATTATGTTTGAGAGAGCGTAGCCAGTAAATTATTACGAACTGAGTTTGTGCCTTCATCAGAGCAACTGGCTGATATTTTTACCAAACAACTCTCAATTTTTCATTGTTTGATCATATTTCAAGCATCAATGAATCTGATGAGGCATTTGGAGAAATATTCATACTATGCATTTCCCCAAAAAAGTCTGACAATTGCAGTCATAACTTTTCTCCTAAACAAGGCAAGCAAAAGCAAATCAAAAGAATTGACATTGGGCTCACATCCATTCGTTTGCATTTGAATAAACATGTCGGCCTTTTCGCACAAGTCTTCTTTGCATAACCAATATATAAATGGATTATCTGTTCCGACATCAGGTGACAACCCTCCTCTTGATATTTCATCAAACAACTCCCTAGCCATCTCGAAATTTCTGCACCGGCAGCAACCATCTATAAATGTATTAAAGGATAAAATGTCCTGCTTCGAACCATAATTGTCGGAGTTAAAAAATAGTTCCAATGCCTCTTCAAGATATTGGGCTTGCAAAGGCCCCCCAAAAATATATTGAAGGTCTCTATCTGGCTGTAAACCATGATCTTTTAACTCGGTAAATAAACGCATTGCCAACTTAGTTTTCTTTTCCTTGCAAAGCCCCTGCAAAACAATATTGTATGGGACAATTGAAGGCTTTATTCAAACAACAACCGATGCCAACGACCATGAATACCATTCCTACCAATGATTAACAGCCAAAAGATCCAATCTTTCATGATATAATAATCCAATCGGGAAAACTTTGTTTTGAACGACAACAACCAACCTTTGATCTAGTGGCAGCAGACAATAAACAATACAGAAGATTAAACCTGGCGGTGCTCCCTCTGAGCTCTCCATTTTCGCCCCACCTCAAAGTCACCCCATCCGACGCCCAAGTATGAAGCTTTACTGCTGCCGTCGACGAGTTCTCATCGGAGATTTGAGCTTCCGATCAAATGCGTCGCCGGAGAAAAAGTTCTGGCAGCGGTCATTAGTAAGTGGCCGGTGGTTATTAGTTTAAGTGAAATTTGATTAATCTTGGCCTGTCAAGCCAAAATATGAAATTATCCTCTTTAGCTGATTATGAGCCTTAAATTGACCTTATGGTTTGTTTACCCCTTAAGCCTGCAATTGTTTGAATTTTATTTTGCCTTATTTATTATTTATTCTGTCCTAACATTTTACTATTTGAATTCTCCTGGATTTGAAATGAATTAGTTCATAATAAGAGGACACATTATATAGCATATGGATGGTATATTTTTGGCAAGAGAATCATGAGGCGAAGAAAAAATTAAGTTGTTTGAAATAATAAGTGGTACCGAGTCAAAGACTAGGACTTGAAAAAAAAACCAAAGAAAAAAGCTTAAAAAAGAAAAAAAATCTAGTAGATGTGGAGAAATAAAAGTGAGAATATAATTAGGTGAGTCTGTAGATCGATAATATTAGTTTATTTGTTTCTGTTTTGAATAGAGCCTTATACTACATTGTATTTACTTTTTTATTTTGTTGTTTCTATTTTTGGCTGTAGCCTAGTCTCATTACAACCTAGAAAATTATTGATTTTTAATGATGTATTTTGTTAATATTATTAGAGAGAGTAAAAAAAAACTTATAAATTTTTATGATTTGTGTTTTCCTATGTAGTATAAATTGATTTGAACTGAATATAAGATTTTGTAAACTTATTCTACTCTTGATTTGATGATGTGCTTGAACAGAGATGTATGATTAAGTACAAATATGGTATGGATTTAAGTTGATTATAGTGGTTGACATATTTCTAGCGATGTTATATTTGTTTAATTTGACTTGGTTATATACATAATTTTTAGAGTTGACTTAAATCATTTATGACATTTTTATTGATGGTTTTATATTGGTTTACTTGGGGACTAGCAGCATGAATTCGTCCATGGGTCATATTAGAGTTGCTTAAATAAATTAGCTAAGAAAAATTTGAACTTTTGGATTTGTCACTTAACTCATTTGCGCTTCCTAGAAAGTGATTGGGTTGCTCATTCCAATCGGATTGACTTAACCTCTACGTAGGAGTGCTCATCTGGTGAGTCAAGTCGAGTTTTGCTCGACACAAGCTCGGCTCGTTTGTCCCTACCTCTACACATGCTCTCGAGGGCCTTCCTTTTCTCAATAGTTAATTACTCAAAAATCATTGTATGCTTTGGTTTTGCACAACGCCTTCATTGAAGACTCTTTTCCATCTTAGTTTTGGGAATTATTAACTTTATTTTGAACAACAACCAACCTTTGATTTAGTGGCAGCAAACAATAAACAATACCAAAGATTAAACCTTGCAGTGCTCCCTGTTAGCTCTCCATTTTCGCCTCAAAGTCACCCCATCTGACGCCCAAGTATGAACCTTTACTGTTGTCATCGACGAGTTCTTGTAGGAGATTTGAGTTTCCGATCAAAAGCTTCGCTGGAGAAAATGTTTGGGCCGTGGTCATTGATTGATATGGTAAATGACCGGGGGTTATTAGTTTGGTGTGTTAGTATCTACTATATTGTTTAATAGGGTGTGAGGGAGAAACGTTAGATGTATTTATTACGCATAAAATTTGGGCAATCCCAAATCTATTAAGACTTTCCTATTCAATAAAATTTATTTAATTAAACCATAATTATTATTTAAACACTTCTTCTATTTGTGGAGGAGTATGTATTAGGGAATATACATTCGTGTAGGAGTCTTATTGAGTTAAGAATAAATATGACTCCCTCCTAATAGAACATGTATGGATTTATTAACTTCTGAGAGCGATGTTGGTAGAAAGAAGAGTTTGGTGCTTGACTTTGGGGATTTAGGTTGTGGATCTTAATTCTTCTTTTATCTTGTGAGTAGAATCAACCGGCGAGAACATCCTCGATCTAATCCTATGCAAAGATATGTTTTCTCATCTCTCACTTATTAAAATGTTCAATAATAAAAAGAATATTGTAGTAAAATTTTATATTGCAATCAAATGCAACAAAATTATTTCTCTTGTCATAGTGGATATAATGTAAACCTCGGGAAAATCATGACAACCTTTAATATAAATAATGAGAGTATGATTCGACAAGTTTCTATTGTTTACCTATTATAATAAAATAGAAGGGATATTTAGAAACATAAAATTGAGGTGGTTTCAAACTACTGAACCCTTCTTAAAGAAACTTTTGTCAATCTATAATAAAGTTCCTCGGACTCGTAGGTTAAGGGGGTAATGAATGAATCAAGAGGGCTTCACCCATGGATGGTGCTCTAAAGGAGGTGTTAATTGTTTCCAAGAAGACGGAATAATGCCACTTTACAAAAGGATAAATAACTGACACTAATGAATGGTAAAAAAAAAGAAGAGTATAACCGAAAGCAAGTTAGGCCAGGAAGTGACCATTGTTAACATGGCTCAAATAAAAAATGAATTTTGAATTGGAGATGACCCCAGAATTTACCCCATCAATTTCAATATATTCAATGGGTTTAAAGAAATGAATGTTTGTTGACTCCTCCCACTTTCTGCACAGAACAAATGGAAGCAAGGGTCAAGCTTTGTTGCTGAAACGAAACTCTTGATTTCAACATCTTTGTGGGTCTAAATTCTAATCCCACCAAACTATAACAATTTATCTTTTCTTTTTATTTTTATATGCAGAATATTGTAAGTTGTACCTCCTCCATTTCACCTGTTAATATTTGAACTCATAAATATTAATTATCTATAACCCATTGTCACACTCGAAATATCAATGGAAGCCTTGAGAATACCACAAGAAGTCTCAAAATTTAAAACGGTTGTAACCATTTTTTGAACCGTCGTTAAAGATGAGGAGGCTCAAATAACTCTATAAAAAGACTCTTTTGCCTCATTCTTGAAAGTATAGACATGATAGAGAAGTAATAGAGAGGAGAGAAAACAGAGATAAAGAAGAGGGTAGGGAAACATTATTCACCGGTGTAATCCTAAACAAAGTGTTAAGGGAAGATAAATCTTAGGGATCTCAATTGTAAGGGTTGGGTGAGTGATATTCTTGTATATTTGTGTGAGGTTGAAAGTTGTAATTTTTGGTTGAAGTAGTGAATTGTTCGTCGTTGTTTCGTGGTTTTTTACTCTTGATAGAAAGAGGGTTTTCCACATTAATTCTCTAATTTGTGTTTGTTTTTATCTTATTTATCCGATATCATTTTCTTTTATCTAGTATTCGTTATTGTTGTGATCGATCTCCAACTTTGGGGATTTTCACAACAATTGGTACTGTCTGTGGGAACCGGATCTCATTCAATCAGATTTTGATTTGAGTGGGAGTTATGACGGACACTTCCAAGATAGGGATGATTGAGAAATTTGATGGAACAAATTATCAGTGGTGGAGGATGTAGACAAAGGATTATCTAAATGAGAAGCAACTACATCAACCGCTCATAAGTACCAAGCCAAAAAATGTTGTCAGCCGAGCAGTGGGCCTTATTGGACCGGCGTGCCTTAGCTGTAACACCCCAAATCCGGTTCACGCTCGTGAACCGAACCGGTATGTTACAGGCCCCGGTTAGGTCGGCTAACCCGAACCTAACTCATACGGATCCAATCTTGGCGTCTTAAGATGAAGTTACAACTATCAATGCATGGATGAATGCACAAACCCTAACATGGTACTACATGAATGACATGAAAATCAAACTGTCTTTGGTCAGTGGTAGTGCATCTCGGACGGCGATTGTGCACCTCGGCAATGGTTGTGTGACTCGGTCGGTGATCGTGTAACTTGGTTAGCGGTTGTGCGATTCGGTCAACGGTCATGCAATTCGGTCGGCGGTTGTGCAACTCGGTCGGTGGTAGTGCATCTCGGACGACAGTTGTGCGCTCGGTCGGTGGTTGTGCAACTCTATCGGCAACAGTGCTACCTAAGCGCTAAAAATCTGATCCTGGTGGTTGTCGTATGCATCGTAAATTCACTATTTTCTCTGACATGTCTGCCTCCATTTATATGTCTCCCTAGACGTGGTTGCTAACAACTCTGCTTAGGTTGTCCAATCATGCGTGTCTGATCCGGAAGGGTTTGGATCATGGTGCTAACACATTTGATGGTAAACCTATGCCAAACCCACTCTAATCTCCTGCAATCTGGGTGGCTGCTTTCATCAGTGTTGACTGGCCCTCAAACGGCAATCACTGGTCTAGTACCTTATCTCTAGTGGAATCATATTAATTATCTGATCTCGTAAGCAATAGTGGTCCGAATCTTTTTCTTATCATATCGAGACCTATGTCTGGCAAAGTGAAGCCAAAAGTGTTGCCCGTAGGTCATAAACTAGTGGAAGTGGGGGAGGTGGTGAAGTGCTAATCAAACTGTCGATCCACAACGCTACTCATCCTCATTCATCACTATCTCCTGGAAGTGGCTCATCTCATGTACCAACTAACTTGCTAATATCTCTATACTTCAAGCTCCTTATTATTACCCCTTTTCTTTTAACTCATTCCTATCATGTACACCATGTCCCATGGAAACAGGACTAATTTGGTGACATGCAAGACACTAACACCTGGTCAATCATCTAATTCACTTATGCGATGGACAGAACTAGTGGGTCTCTAAGCCCATCATGACAATCTTGTCAGATTCCTGCTCACATCTGCTAACATCCGAATCTGGTATAAAATAAGACTTTATACCCATTATACCTCTGCTAGCACTACAATATTCCTTGCTCACATCTAACTGACAAACAGTCTGATATCACTATAAAAATCCATAAAAATGACTTGCCAGCTCAACTAAGGCCAATTCCATATATTTCTGATCAAGCCCTGAATACATTGTTATCCAAACAACTTATGAAGAAAAAATCTGCATGTAAGGAAGATAAACAGAAACATACTTGCCAGTTGGACTTGGAGCAGTCTTTGCACACACATCACCTATAAAAGTATCTTACATCTTAATCGACCGAGAGTGGCTCTGATACCAATTCTGTAACACCCCAAATCCGGTTCACGCTCATGAACCGAACCGGTATGTTACAGGCCCTGGTTAGGTCGGCTAACCCGAACCTAACTCATACGGATCCAATCTCGGCGTCTTAAGATGAAGATACAACTCTCAATGCATGGATGAATGCACAAACCCTAACATGGTACTACATGAATGACATGCAAATCAAAGTACACACCAAGACAATCCCGATAAAAATTAATAAAAACTTTGAAATATAATAGACAGAGTTTCCCCTAAAAATGCAATTAGGGGCCACCCTGTCAAATATACATATGCAAATATATATATAACCATATATCAAACAATTTCATTCATACAAAATACAATATCTAACATGCTGTAACTCATTTTGAAACTTGGGTCTCAACCCACTATGCTTTCATTTCGCAATCTATTCGTGTTCACATCATCTCATCATCTCTTAGCACTTAATTATGTCCTATCATCATATCATAAGCATTTAATCACATCATATCATGTCTCAGCATTTCACGTCATTCTCAAGATAATATCATAACAAAAACATTAATTACTCTATCGACTAACATGTGTGCAAACGACATCATTGCTCCTCCGTCCAAGCTGGCTCCTCCAACTCGTGATTATTACCTACATATAGTATAAAAACACGTCAGTAACAAGTGTTACTGGTCCGAAAAATAAAATAACTATAACAAGCTGGCTATGAGAGCAAACTCTCATATGAATGAAAACATCATATACTCCACGTGAACACTCTGAAGGGCACTACTGAGGAGCCACTGGGCTGCAGACCCAGTAGCATCCCAAACTTACTGATCTGCTGCTGCTGATGCCGCTCTCAACATTTTCTTACTTCATTTTCTGGTCTCAAATTCTAAGCCCTCTCCCTACCTCCATATTTCTCCTGGCCTTGAGCACGAAGGCCGAGTACTCTCAGGCAGTCGCCTTTAGTACCCTTTGAACCACAAGTCCAGACATGCGCTGTACTAAAGAGTACCCGTAAACCTCCACGTTCTCCGGGTGTGAGGAACTCAAACGCGGAGTTGTCAGGATCCCTCGGGAATGGAACAGTCTGCTGGCACTAATCCAGAGCCCGGTTTGACTGTCACGGCATCTGCTCATGGTCCGTGCAGTTGGTTTCTTCATCTCTCGTCTCACTGAAAACTTGATAAAATTATATATATAGGCCTGAGAAGGGATTTATATAATAGGCCCGAAGGCAACTTGTGGTGGATTTTATTTTCGAAATCATCCTCGAGGGGTTATTAATCAGAAAAACTATTCGGTTAAATGGCCCGAGTTAAGTGGGATTCAATAAAACGCCATTTAACCCATCCTGCAATAATAAAATAAACATACAATAGAAAAGAGCATAAAATAGAGACGAGTCCTAAACGGACCTGGTAGAAGCTCCAAGCGTGTCATCGCACCTAGGCGGCGAACTCCTACTCCGTACCTACACATCAAAACTAAATACTAACGCCCGCTAACTAAATGATGCATCAAACTCGTCATATAATCAGCACACAACATAATAATCATCCATCACAATCAACAATCAAATAATCATAAATGTAAGTAATCCTAACTCATCCTATTCATACCAATTTTATTATGTTTTTCTAAATTATGTCGTGATCCATTATCATGCTCCGACTCGATCTACCTCATTAGATCACTTAACATTTACCTAATACCAATCATATCATACATATCATTATTTCTTTCATGCTCAGACTTTTATCATTGGAATCAATCAATCCTATCATGTTGTGCTAACAATCATCGATTTCAATCCTATCATGTCATACTAACAATCATTAATTTTAAATAACTAACTCAGAAGTAATTATACTTCACGCCATCGGCAATCGGCAATGACTAGGGTTTTGTCGCGCATCTCCGAGCTCGAATTCGGCATTCATCGGCGTCCGAAGTTCGATAGGGATCGACTGGATGAGCTCCGCGGAAGATCCGGTGAATTCCAGCAAATCCGGTTTTCCGGCGGGTTTCAGCGGTTTTCCGGCAGCTTCCGACGGTTTTCCGGCAACAACCGTTGGCGGCGTCTACTGGCTAGAAAGCAATGGTATTGGGTACCATTGGAACCGGCTCAGCGAGCCCGACGTGTCTACGGCATCGACATGGTCGGTGGAGGTGGCGCCTCACCGGAAAATGACTAAAATAGGGCCGGCGGCGATGGGTAGCTAGATCCGGCCGGCTTGGGCGGCGATGGCCTCCGCTCCGGTTGGGGAAGGTCTTTGGGTGGTCGAGGGTGTCGAGGCTAAAGCTGGATCGTGGTGGCGACGGTCGCCGGCGGCAAAATCGGCGACGCAAGCACAACGCGGGCACGGCGCTAGGCGCGGCGATCCGGCGTCACGGCGGCCAGATGGTGGCCGGACTGGTCAGGGAGGCATGGCGACGCCGTGGCAGGGCTAGCCGGCGACGATCGGCGGCAGGCCGGTGTCCACGGCAGCGGCGGCGACGCTGCACGGGGGAGGCGTCGAGGCAAGGTTTTGGGGAAGAAGGTGTTGTGAGGGAAGAAAAGGGCTGGTGGCAAACTTGTAAATATTACTTGACTCGTCTCTAGCTCGAGTCAAGAATAATAATTAAGTCGTCATAAATCCTAAAAAATTCCATAAAAATCGGAAAAAATCTCATAAAATCAAACAACCACCAAAACATCATAATGATATGCTCTAGGACTATCAACCCACCCAAACTGCCCGTAACGCGTCCTAACGCGGTAAACGGCCTAAAACTAATTCTACGATCCACTATATATAAAATTAAAAAAAATAACTGTCATACTCTCATATATTCTGATAACTCATTCTGTTCTGCTGTGTTCATGACGTTATCATCATATACTTGGGTACGTATGACCCTCATAGCTAATACACACGACTGGCGTTGGCTCAGTACACGTATTTTGAAACTGACTCGACTCGAAAATAACGGTCGAACTGACCGGTTCTGAATATAAAACCCTGACTCGAATCGTGGGTTTTACATTAGCTATTATCAGATTGTGTTTGACACAGTGGGTGACGTTCAATGTCTCCAAGCAGACAACCATCAAAGGGCTAATGGAGGCATTAGCGGGTGCCAATGAGAAGTCGTCAACCTCTAACAGGTTATTTCTTTTAAGGAAGCTTGCCTATTTGAGAATGCCCGAAGGTACATCTATTGCTAAACATTTAAATAGTTTAATAAGATATGAGCACAACATGAATCTGTGGTGATGACCTCTGACAAGGATATTAAATCTTTAATGTTCATATGTTCTTTTCTTGAGAGTTGGGATACAGTCATTACATCTATTAGTAATGCATCAAAAGAAAAATTAAAGTTTGATGAAGTGCTAGGTACAATCTTGAATCAGGAGATGATAAAAAAGGAGCATGATAGATAGCACACTGTCTACCTCAAGCATGACTTTGTCAGTGGACAAAGGTGAGCAAAGAAAGGGGCAGAGGTCAGATTAGAGGTCCTAAGAATTGAGGAAGCTCTAAATCCAAAGGTAAATTCAAGGGTAAGCCTACTTATTAGATTTGTGATAATGAAGGGCATGTAAAAAATGATTGTCCTGAGCGCGACAAGAATGCAACTAATATTGTAGATGAACATGAGGAGAAACTTTGTTTACCAGTTCATGATGACTATAAATTAGACACATGGTACATTGACTCAGGTGCTTCATTTCATTCTACTTTTCACAAGAAATGGTTTTATGATTTTGTCAATGGTGGGTTTGGACATATAACAGTTGGCAATGGTCAGAGGTGTAAGATTGAAGGTAGGAGAGTAATCCATTTAAAGATGCATGGGGAAGGTAAACTTATTCTCAATGAGGTTAAGTACATTCCTAAGTTAAGAAGAATCTTTTATCAATCAACAAGCTGAACCGAGAGGGCTATAGGATCACATTTGAGAACAGTCAGTGGAAGATCAGCAAAAGAGCACTAGTAGTGATCAAGGGGACGGCAGTGGGTACTTTATATCCATTGTTTACCAAGGTAGATCCAATTGTTTCTTTGGCCGCTAAGAAGAATGATAAAGCAACGCTATGACATAGAAGACTTGGTCACATTTTGTGAAAGTGGGATGAAGATCCGACATCTTAAGAAGGTGTTGACAGGTATAATTGATACTAATTTTGATTTTTGTGAAGACTGTCTTAGGAAAACAAAAACAGGTTAGCTTCAACAAGGACGGGCGAGAGAAAAAATCAAAAGATTGGAATTGGTACATATGGATGTTTCAGGGCCGGCTCAAGAAAAGTCTTTTGGAGGTAATCTCTACTTTGTTATCTTCATAGATAATTACAGTAGAAATACATGGATTTATACTATAAAAGAAAATCAAAGGTCTTTAAACATTTTTAAGATGTGGAAAACCCGTATAGAGAATGAGATAGGGTTGAGATTGAAATACCTATTGTCTAACAATGGTGGAGAGTATAGTAGTAAGAAGTTTGACTCCTATTGTTCTACCAACGGGATTAGGTGGATTAACGCAATGCCAAAGACACTACAGCAGAATGGGGTGGCGGAGAAAATGAACAAGACCATCCTAGAGAGAGCAAGAAACATGAGAGTTCATATCGGGGGTCCCATTGCATCTTTGGGGAGCCATTGTGAATACTACTGTCTATCTAATGAACTGGAGTCCATCAAGCGTCTAAGATGGAAAAATATTAGAGGAGGTATGGAATGGTAAGAAATTTGACTACTCATTTCTTAGAGTCTTTGGTTGTATTACATATGCACATGTTGATAGGGAATTACGGAAGAAGCTTGATCCAAAATCCCTCAAGTGTGAATTTCTTAGATATGAGGGTAACGAGTATGGTTACCGGTTGTAGGACTTCGAGAACAACAAGGTATTTAAAAGCCGAAATGTTGTATATAATGAGGATTGCATATACAAAGATAGAAAGGTACAAGGATTGCATGTACCAAGATGAAAAGGGTGAAAAGGGTGAGGAATCAAAAGAGAAGGAGTATGTGGAGCTTGATGAGATAGATGAAAAGATACCGAGGGCTAAAAATCAAGGAGATGTTCCAAGTGATGTGGAACAATCGTCTTCTAGTCAGACCGGACAAGAAGATAAGTCATAGGCTGATCAACCATACGATGATGAGGAATCAGATTCCGAATATTTTGATGCACAAGTTGAAATTAATGACTCAAAGCCACTCGACAAGGTTGTTGTTGCTTCCAAGCTAAAGAAGAGCACAAGGGTAGCCTACACATAGATTGCATTTACCATTACACCATATTTTGTATATCGATGCAGGGGAACCATGAAGCTAAAAGTGACAATGTTCATCTTTAAGTGGGAGCTTGCCATGAAGGATGAGATGTCATCATTGGACGAGAACCATACAAGGGAGTTGGTTAAGTTGTTACCAAAGGTAAAGGTTTTGTAAAACAAGTGGATATATATGGTCAAAAATGAGGCTGGTGGGACACAAAGGTATAAGACAAGGCTTGTGGTAAAAGATTTTGGTCAAATGGAAGATGACAAAAAGATACCCTACGGACATGCTGACCAAACCGGTAGAGGGACAAAAGTTGAGTCTCTATTCAAGTTTTCTGGATTTGCACTAACATGCCAGTGGTGGATGTGACGAACAAATAGAAGAAGATCAAGGCTGTTGAGTCCTAATTGGACCCAAAGTGAGAGATTGTTAATATTTATACATATAAATATTAATTATTTATAGCATATTATCACGCTCGGAATGCCAAATAAAGTCTCGGAAATACTAAAGGAAATCTCGGGAAAAAGTCTCAAAATTCCGTTTGCTGAACCGTCGTTGAAGACGAGGAGGTTCAAATAACTCTATGTTCATTTGTGTTTGTTTTCGTCTTATTTTTCCGGTATCATTTTGTTGTTGTTGCGATTGGTTGGGGATTTTTCTCAACATCACCTTCCTTGTCAATCTCTCCCTACCAACATTTTCTATGCCACCTTTTTCATTACTGCAAGTTGTCTGAATCCCAGAATACAATATACTGATGTAGCCTTTAGGCAGTGTGACACAGTTCCTTCCTTGATGAGGCAAACTAGGAGAGCCTTCAGGTTGCCAAAGTATGCTTCTCTTTATTGGCTGAGGAGTGGAGGCCTAGATTGGAACTTCTTGTTCTTGCATGGAATGCTCTCTGTTCTTCTTGGATGGGAGGGTGTGTGTGGTTTTTGGGTGATGGGTTTTTACCTGTTGGGTTGGTCTGACGGGATGAAAGGTTGCTCTTTTTCGGTGAGGAGGTGGAGATTGTGAAGGATGGGCAGCTGGGGAGTTTGGGGTCTGGTGTTCATTTGGTTCCTTGCTGGGCAAGTCCCTGGAGGATCTGGAGGTAGTGTGACGAGTTTGGTTGTTTGCTTGTTTCTCTGATCTGGGTTCTGGGGCTTATAGTGTTCTGTGTTAAAAGATCTAGACAGTAAAATTCGTGTCATTTTCTGTTACTATTGGGATCAAGAACACATTATTACTTCTGGCTTCTGTTTTGCTGGTTTTGAAGTCAATTAGTAAAATTCTGCATGGAAAAAGCAAGCAAAATTTTATTATGATTGGAACTAATACGATGTCCCAATGTGAGGCTGTCCTGCGGCTAACTGCTCTTGAGTATGTTTTTTCCAGAATTTAAATGCAGATGCCTGAATCTCCTGCTTATTGTATGCCTGCTTGGTCTAACCTTCTTGTGTGTCACCTTTTTGTGTGATAACTGGAAAAAATTGAACAAAAGCTCACATAATTTTTTTAAGGAGTGTTCACAATTTAAACAGATAATTGGTTAGAAAAATCTGTAATTTGAAGACGAAAACCAATGCTGCTAAACTGCTCATTTTGATGCAATTGGGTTCAAATTGTATGTTAGTTGTTTTATAACTTGTATTGAGCATAGTAATAATCTAAATCACTCATCTATTAATGAATAGCGCCACAGCTTCCATTTAATTTTGCTTACCTTTGAAGCTGTGCAGAGCTATGCTGAATTATCTTACAGCTGAAATAATGATAAAGCAGCTAAAATAAAGGTTGTTTAATTCCACACCTCTATTTTTCTGTCAATACAACTCAACTGAATTCTTAATGTTTTACTGTACTGTCCATCTTTAACAAGCAATTGTACTGTTTGGCATTATCTGTTGAAACACAATCACGACCAATGTATAGGAAGTGAAAATCACCAAATATGCAGCGTTTTTTTAATCTCTTCAGCACACACATCAATTGATTCAGTCACATTGCTTGGGAAAATGTAGGAAGTGTTTTGTTCTCTGAAATCTCAGTGCCTGAGTCTTCACCTGAAGGTGATCTGTCTCCTCAAATTGGTATAGAGTATAATCATGCAAGGGCAGAAACCCCAAAACCCCATGAAAGCAATGCTGCAGGTATTTTTCAGCAAAGTTGTATTAAGATCAGGTTGTTTTGTTTATATGCTTGTTGCTGTAAAGTTGCCAACTATCACCTTTGTGAAAGTTAAAATCGAACATTGAGCTAACTACTTATGCACAGATCACACTGATCGTATCATAATCCTATCATAGTCTTTTTGTTTACAACCCCTGCTCCATCTCTGCTCACGAAACCTTCCATGGCCCCACCCGCTATTCCGGATGTGTAAAGCATCATCCTTTACTGAAAATTCCTTGTACATGGATTTTCTTTGTCTTTCTGAGAACTACAGGCTTAGTCTCTAGCTGTAATTTCGAGATCTAAATCCCAGATGCAAGAATTATAAGTCTGGGCAAAATCAGTGGTCATTTAATGGACGTGATGCATAGCATCCCTGAGATCTTTGCCAATCATAATTTAGAAAGAAAATTGAGCTTTTGTACTTCTGACAATCAATGTGACAAATATTCTTCAGACTCCTCTTGAACCAATTTTTGTTGATTATTTGCCTGCTATTTTTTTGAAAAAATTCTATGAATAATATTAAGCCAAACTTGAACTTTCAGGCATTAGCATTGCTCCTGTTTCATCATCATCTCCTTTTGGTCATCACTTGCGACAAGCAATGCCAGCTCCTACCCCACCACCTTGAAGTCAGAGAAATCAACTCCTACACATGCCCCACCAGAAGGTACCTTCATGTTATGGATACGTAAATGTGGTATGTAAGGTCATATTGTAGCTGCATATGCAGGTCTAACAACCGTTATTCCTAATTTTAGGTGTCCATCACTCTAGACATCCAGCTCCATATGTTGCCGCGAATCCGCCTTATTATGTGCCACCTTCGTCAAAATATTACCTCAAACTCATACACTGAAACCAATCCATCAATCAGCACCTGCACGTTTAGGTTAACTCGTAAAACCACAAACTATTGCAACCGAAGAGGTCTTTTCATACACCAGCACAATCACCAGCTTCTGCTTTTCACAAACATCATTCAAGGGCAAAAGGCAAGAGCAAAAGTCCTGCGACCAAACCTACAGTTCCTCCTGCAAGTTCTGGTACATTATGCCTTTGACCCAATGCCTTAGACATTTGACACGTTGAAACTATAAACTTTTTTTCTTTCTCCATGCAGTCAGAGGTTCCATGATTTCTCCAGCTTCACACCCTCCTGTGCCATTTCGAAAGAAGAAAAGAAGAAAAGTTCACCAAACCTGGCACGCTGCTGGTGCATTTATAGTTTGAAAATCAGTTGGTGCATTACAATTGTATATGGAGTTGATTGAGGATCTGATTGTTGTCTATTTCCAGATCATTTACCACCATCACCTTCCCCTTCTCCTATTTCTTCAAACCCGGACAAAAATGCCATAGCACCATCCCTTTCTGTAATGAATCCATCCATCAAAGGTATGAAGTTCACACCTTTGCTCCCTTCCTCTCTTTTTCTTTAACCCCATCTCTCTTCAGTTAAATGTGATATACTGGGCTTTTCAGGGCCTGCACCTCACCCAATGCCGCCTCCCATAAGTTCCCGGAGGAAACATAAACCTGCGATACCCCCAGTTCTTCATACCTTGCCACCTCCACCTCCAAACAAAGGAATCCATGTAATGTATTTAATTAGTTCATTTGATGACACTGTCATATCTGCTTGGCTAGCATGCCATCAATCATGGGGGTTTCTGTTTGTGAAGATTATGTAAATACCCTTAACATATTTTAGGTTTCTTTTATGTCGATCCATTAAAATATGTGAATATGCTTCTCCTTTCGTCAAGAATGTTTTTTGTGAGATACCAAGCAATCGTCCTACTATTTGCAGACTGTTCATCTTTGACATGCTCTGAACCATTGACAGATACTCTTCCTGGATCCCCATGTGGTTGCAAATGGCCCATGCAAGTTGGACTCCGCCTCAGCGTGCCACTTTATACATTCTTCCCTTTAGTTTCAGAACTTGCTTAGGAAATTGCTGCTTGAGTATTCATGGGGCAAAGTCAGGTCCGAATTATGGGTGCAAATGCCGCTGCTGAGCAATCGGATATGACCATTGTTCTCAGTAATTTGGTCCCTGTTGGGGAGAGTTTTGATGGCACTACAGCATTACTTATCTACCAGAAGTTTTGGCACAAGAAGGTTGTTATCAAGCCTATTGTTTTTGGCAGCAAATATGATGTGTTATATGTTCGCTACCCAGGTGTACTAGAGATTCTCAATCTCTCTCCGTCCTTCCACCCCTCCTGGTTAAATACATAAGCTTCATTTATGTTGCAGATCTTCCTCCCTCACCACCTATGTCACCATCGAATATTACTGTAGAAGACGGCCCACTCATGACAGGTGGTCATGGTAGGGCAATAAAGCCTCCTGGGAGTTGATGTTAGAAAACAAAGGAAGAAAAAATTAAGTGGAAAAGACGAAGTGATGATCAGAGGAGAGGGAGTAGGAAAATTAAGAACCAAGCGGATTGGAAAAAACGAACGGTGGCAGATGTTGAAAGATAAAGAGAAGACCAGTCGGTTTAATTAAAGAGTTTTAAAAAAGATACTCGCATAATGACAATCGTACCATCTTTGACTGCTAGGTTGTTAGACTTGGAAAAGATGAAGTGATGCTTCAGAGGAAGATACACTCATAGTGACAATTAGTATCTACTTTGACTCGGTAGACTTATGTAGACTGTGGAAGACGTTGAAAGACAATGAGCAGCCAGGAATGGAGCTTGTCTGAAATGACAGTATACCATCTTTGGCTTGGGTTTGGATGACTTGAATTGAGAAGCATTGCGGACGTGGAGAAATGAAGTCGAAACCAATTTTCAGGGATACCTGCCATGCTTAATTGATGCCACAATGTTTCTCTCCCTCTATAAATGGTATCGGCGGTGTTGCACCGATTCCGATACTACACACACATCCTATGGCCTCTTGCTCTTTGCGTGTCAGATTGATGTTTTGATCAAATGAGAAGCTGCTCCATTTGGAAGTTTCTCCCACACTTTTTTCTTATTGGGTGTCATTTTGTGCATCAATTGTGATGCCAAAAATTATAAAGGTGGAGATCGAGCTGCCTGCCATGACCATGAAAGGGAAGCCCTCATCAAGTTCCGGAGTGGGCTGGAGTATGACTCGTATCACCAGGTTGCTACATGGGATCAAATTGCTACTGGAGATTGCTGCAAATGGAGAGGAGTGGAATGTGATACTCAAACCGGGTATGTGCTTCAACTTCACCTCTTCCCTGATTTATTACTTGATAACCATGACTTCATATTGGGATAGCATAAACAAGACTGGTAGACTAAGTGGTCACTTAGGCCCGGTGTTACTCGAACTCGAGCATCTCCGATTCCTGGACTTGAGCGGCAACGCATTCACCGGCATGCCCATTCCGGAATTCTTGGGTTCGTTTAAGGATTTACAATGCTTAAACTTGTCATATTCCTATTTTGCTGGACAAATTCCCCACCAGTTGGGGAATCTCTCCAACCTGGAGCAATTGGATATTCATGGGACATATAATTATTCGATTTTGATTTGAGCGCAAACTCACTCCACTGGTTGAAAGGGATGCCAATGCTGAAGATCCTGAGGATGAATGGGGTGAACCTATCTGAGATCGGCAACGATTGGATTCAGGTACTTAACGATGGCCTCCCCTCTCTACATGAGCTGGATTTGAGTGATTGCAGAATTGGAAAAATGGCTACAACCATCACGTCCATCAACTTCAATCATCTTCGGAAACTGCATCTTCCTTTCAATGAATTTGTGTCAAAGTTCCCATCATGGATAGCAAACATCAGCAGCCTGGAGTTTGTAGACCTTAGCTTCAATGGATTTCATGGCCCCATACCCTCGTCAATTTGCAGCGCCATCCCTGATTTGTCTAGCAGTGGTATTGAGGGACATCCGGAGACTTGTCTATCATGCGACTGCTCATCCACTACCCAACCTTCGAGTGCTAAGCCTTGGGTATAATGATAGAATTGAGCGGCGCCATCCCTAGTTGGTTGGGGAAGCTCAGATCTCTGGAAGAGCTTGACTTGAGCAATTGCAACCTGAGTGGACCAATCCCTCCTAATTTTGGCGACCTCTCATCCCTCCGCATACTTCACCTTGAGAACAACCGTTTGAGTGGGATTCTCCCTACGACTATATGGAATCTCTCTAGATTGGAGGAGCTTTCATTGCGTAACAATTTGTTGATGGGTGATATTGGAGATGGACAACTCAATCAGCTCAAAAAGCTAACTTATTTGGATCTCTCATCCAACTCATTTGTCCTTCATCTAGCGAGTGATTGGGCTCCAGCATTTCAATTGAAACTTCTTCACCTTGAAGCATGCTCTCTGGGGCCTTCCTTTCCTCAATGGTTAATTACTCAAAAGTCATTAAGAGTACTTGGTTCTCTCTAACACCTCCATTGAAGACTCGCTTCCCCCTTGGTTTTGGGATTTTGCAAGCCAACTAGAGTCGTTAGATCTCTCTCATAACAAAATCAAGGGACTGCTTCCAAAAACATGGAATTATTCAAGCTCTATGTATTTCTTACTTTGATCTCTCAAACAACCAATTTTCAGGACCTCTTCCTCAAACTTACTTAACGCCATTGCCATGTCTTCTTTTTAATTTCTGACAACCAAATCACCGGTACAATCCCAAATTTACTTTGCGCTGATTGGACACAATGTGGTGAACCTGGCCCAAAATAATATTGTTGGGAGCATTCCTGCCGGATTGGGAAATTGTAGTGGACTTGAAAGCCTTGATTTAAGCGGCAATCATTTGACAGGAGAGCTACCATTTTCTATAAGCAAGCTCAACTCGCTTGTATCGTTACGCTTGGCAGACAATGAATTGTCAGGAACAATTCCATTGTCATTGAGGAATGCTTCATCTTTGACACTCCTTGACCTAGGTGAGAATAACTTATCAGGAAATCTTTCGCCTCTAGTTCATAATACCAGATTGAGAATTGTCAGATTACGCTCTAACAAGTTCACCGGTGCACTACCTTCCAATTTTTCAAGTATGGATAGTCTCCAAATACTCGATTTGTCAGATAATATGCTCTCAGGCTTAATTCCAAAAAGTATTGGCGAATTTGCTTCACTGACGACGAAGGTGCACGATGAAAGCATGATTTTATATGGAGGGATGATATTATTCGATACACCATCACACCTTATGTTGGTAAGTTAGTGATGTCATTCAAAGGCAATGATCTTTTGTATGACAAAAATCTTGGCCTTGTAGGTGGCATAGATCTCTCAAGAAATAACTTCTATGGAGAAATTCCAAAAGAATTGACGAGGCTAAAGGGATTAATCTTTTTAAACTTATCAAACAATCATTTCACAGGTACGATTCCAGAAAACATTGGAGAGTTGAGATGGCTAGAATCTCTTGATATATCTCGTAACCAACTTGAGGGCGAAATCCCCTCTAGCTTATTACAATTGACTTTTCTGGTGAAGCTGAACTTGTCGAACAATCATTTACGGGGAAGGATCCCTATGGGAGGTCAGCTACAGATATTGGGTGATTCATCTATTTATGAAGGGAATATTGGCCTTTGTGGTCCTCCACTCGAAAAACAATGTGTGGCTATTGACACAGTTCCAACCACACCAGACTTGGAACATGAAAAAGGAGATGATAGAAGGTGGCTATACATGGGTATGATGTTCGGCTTTGTATTTGGCTTTTGGGTGTTTTGGGGCCTTCTAATTTTCAACAAGTCGATGAGGATTGCTTTCTACAAGTTTCTTTGATGCCATGATGGGTAAGTTGTTTCTTCTCATTGTGATATATCTAGCAAAAGTAAAGACTAAAATGTGACAACTTCTTATGATACATTGCTATGGGTTAAACACAAGTAACTCTTCTGAGTTAAGAGCTATATCCTATATATATTCTCATGAAGATGTTATGGGGCAACTATACTTTTAAGCTCAGCTCTTGTAGCTTCTTGTTTATCTAAAACTTTGTCTACTCTTTTTTGTTGTATATTTTCTTGTTGAGAATAAAGTGATTATCAAGCTTCGCTCTCTTTGACGTTTGGCCAAGTTCCTATAGTTTTTTCGTGTATGAAAAATAATTACTTACGATTTTCAAACTGCTAATAAGTGAGATTTTTGGCTTGTCATGTCCAAGGAAACCACAAGGCTAAAAAAGGAACTTCAATGAAATGATGAAATGCCAAGTAATGAATTCAATAATTAATAAATAAAAAAACAATGATATTTTTATCATTGGTCCAACATGTAGTAAAGTTAATATGTCAACACTAAAACATGTAATAATATCATGTATCATCAATTTAAATGAAAAATATTATTATTATTATTTTAGGTTCTAATACCCTTGTATTATTTTATACATTTGTTGTAGTTGAGATGATATTTTCTTTATAAAATTGTTTGAGGTGAATTATAATGCATGTCCTTATGTTTATCTTAATTCAAGTTGAAATTTACTAATATATTATAGTAATTTTTAAGTTTTATTAGTGACTATAACAAAATTTTTACCAATGCGTGGTATAATTTATTTAATTGAATAAAATTAGTATTCAATATATCATATCAAATCAAATCTTACGTTTCTATAATTATATTTAATAATATAATTCATATTATCAAATAAGAGGGTGTAGCTGGGTTGCTTGTTAGTATTGGGTTCAACCCCTGTGGGGAACTTCAATTCTTTTAAAATACTCACGGTCATTTCATGAACATGACCGACCAAATGGACAAGTTGGACAACAATTTGGTTAGACAAAATACGGACAAAATTTTGGATGGACACATCCAAAATTTTGTCCAATGTCCGTCCGATGGATGCCCACCCCTACTATTGATTACTGTATTATTTTTTTCCAAACTGGTTTACTAAATCAATGGTAAGGAAAATTAGATACTTATCTTGTTTCTACCTATCAAGGTCCACCAAATTGGGTTCAAGTTCACGTGGAAAAGAGAGGAGCCAATCAAAATCAAAATGTGAATCATAATATCAGCAATTAAATTGAATGGGTACAAATCCTTACCAAGCTTATTAGTGATTATATACAATTAAAAGATAAATGTTGCATTATGAGTACCATGATCAATCAATCCTCTAAGACTGATAAAAATGCCAACACTCAAATATATATGTTAACAGCTCAAAGAAGAGAAGAAGTCTTAGACTTAAAAATGCCATTTGTTATTTTTCCAAGCAATCCTCTTCATATTGAACATAGCCAACATATATAGAACAGTAAAAAGAAAATTAAAACCAACGACAAGCAAAAACAATTATACGCCCACTTTATCTTCATCTTCTACTACTACTACTTGACCCGGACCAAGTGCAGATTAAAGTGTTTAAAGTTTAAACAACATTAGCAACTCAGAATGAGACAACAATGAGAAGCCGCACTTTCCTTGTGCTTGACACTGATCTAATCAGCCTGGGTCAAGTAGAAGGATTCTTGCCCTTGGTTGATCATGTACTTCAATCAGCCATGGTCAAGTAGAAGGATGATTGGAACCAGCCACTTCATTCCTCTACGTTCTTCCATCTTCGACTTCCAACCAAGCTAACAAGTTCAAAACAACGTGCAAGAAAATATGACAACCCTGCTTTGAATTCAAGCTAAATCCTCCACAAAGTCTGATCCAAGTAAAACGGGGGACCAGTTCAAGACAACACAAAACAATTCATCAGTAAAGCCCAAAAAACCTACTTATGAGCTTAGCAGCAAGTGTTGCATCTGCAGGTAGATAGGGAACAAGAGATTCCAAATCCATCACCGCAATTGCTTCATACAGTGTCTCAAGCCAAGTAAAAAGAAGATGCTGCCTCTCTGCCAACTCTTCTGCAATTTCACATGGCTGAATCTTGTCCATCAAATCTTCATTCACATCACATCGACAAGTAAAGGTTTACACAGCATTAGCGTTTCAAAGAAGCTTCCAAATCCTTCAAGTAAGAAACACAAAATTTACTAAAATTAATTTCATGCCGCTCAAAGAAATATTGAATCTGTGAGCAACCGTTATCACAACATTTCTAGGTGATCAGAACTAATCTTAGGTGACAACAGATTATCACGAAGATGCATACATAATAGATCAACTAATTACACATTTATGTATGCAAACCTGTGTAATTGTAATTACTCAAGTATAAAAAGTTCATCTACCAACTCAAACGCTATATAAACAAGTCATTCAATCAAATGCAAGATCTATTCATATGGCAGTTCTTTAATTTTGAATGCAGCGAGCTACAAGTATAAAGAAAAACAGATCATAATTAAATAAACAAAAAACATACGGTAAATAGTTTAACCAATGCAACTATCCAATGGTAGTACTCTAATCCTTAGACTCTCTTTTGATTGGCTCCTGATCAGCAAAGCCACCTTCCATTTCATCAATATTAGTAGGTTATAAACGAGCCACCACTTCATATTAACAGTTATTGAACTTGTGTTTATAACAACTTTAGGACAGAGATTATCCGTTGAATTTGTAAAGGTAAAGTTGGTGGAGCTTCCAAGATCAAAGGCTTGTTAGGCTGTTAAAGGAAACCTTGCATTCACCATTGTTGCATCTTTCATACTTCTTGGACAGGTCTCAATATCCTTGTCCAATGATCCAAGCCTCCATTAATGCCAAGCCTGGAACAGAACACACAACAGATATCAAACAGTAAATTCTTTCGTCGAAAAACAAGGTTATCATCCACTTTTCAAATAGAACCATAACAAAAACATTACTCTTTGATGAGATTTCTCACATGTGCATGCAAGCATGGACTACAGATAATGCTAGCATCCATCTATTTTCTCATGCAATCACACTATTAAAAGCATCATCCCCTAAAACCACAAAAACAAATAATGCAAAACATCCTTGAAGGAATGCAATCAGATTTATTTATAACACATGAAAGCAGCAAATTCATCACATCTAAAAGCCAAGATAAAGCAGAAATTCATACCCCAAGAAAGGATACAACTCCCCCCAAGTTGGAAAAAAGAGAGGGGGTCAGTGCTTTGTAAAGCTTTGTTAACTGCACCCTGCACCAGCAGCATCCAACATTTTACAAGCCTCAGGATGAACTAACGCCAATAGCATCAACCACATAAGTGATATTTGAGAATTGACCACATCAGCCACTCCAGCTCCACCACTTGATATCGGTTCTCTCCTCTAGCTCTCAACTTGAAATAATTTAATATTTTCTTGTCCTCTAGACAACAGTTCGGTCAGACAAAGTACCGACAAAATTTTGGATGGACACGGCAACATCTCGCCAATGTCCGTATGCCCAACTCTACTATTGATTGGTGTATCATTCTTTTTCCAAGGTGATTTATGTATCATTAATTAGGAAAATTAGATACATATCTTGTTTTCACGCGCTAATCAAAATTACCACTGGATTTTCTCTGCAAGTAATGTGAATAATAATATCCGCAATTAAATTAAATGGGTATAAATCCTTCCCAAACTATTTAGTGCTCATATACAATTAAAAGATAAATGTTGCATTATGAGCACCATGATCACCCTGTGTCAACAAAAGACTAGAAAATTTCAACTACATGCGGTATGAATTGAATAAAATATAGATCAGATAGTACCTAGTAACTCATATATATATATCACCGCCCCGTTTTTAAAAAATATATGCTCTCTCAAAGAAGAAAAGAAGTCTTAGACTTAAAAATGTCATTTATTACTTTTCCAATCAATCCTCTTCATATTGAGCATAGCCAATATATATAGATCAGCAAAAAGAAAATTAAAATCAACGATAAGCAAAAACAATTATACGACCACTTTATCTTCATCTTCTACTACTTCTACCTTGCGCTTGACACTGATCTAATCAGCCTGGGTCAAGTAGAAGGATTCTTGCCTTTGGTTGATCATTTTCTTCAATCTTGTTTCCTCTGTGATACATTGGATGATAGGAACCAACCACTTTATTCCTCTACGTTCTTCAATCTTCGACTTCCAACCAACCTAACAAGCTCAAAACAACGTGCAAGAAAATATGACAACCCTGCTTTGAATTCAAGCTAAATCCTCCACAAAGTCTGATCCAAGTAAAACGGGGGACCAGTTCAAGACAACACAAAACAATTCATCAGTAAAGCCCAAAAAACCTACTTATGAGCTCATCAGCAAGTGTTGCATCTGCAGGTAGATAGGGAACAAGAGATTCCAAATCCATCACCGCAATTGCTTCATACAGTGTCTCAAGCCAAGTAAAAAGAAGATGCTGCCTCTCTGCCAACTCTTCTGCAATTTCACATGGCTGAATCTTGTCCATCAAATCTTCATTCACATCACATCGACAAGTAAAGGTTTACACAGCATTAGCGTTTCAAAGAAGCTTCCAAATCCTTCAAGTAAGAAACACAAAATTTACTAAAATTAATTTCATGCCGCTCAAAGAAATATTGAATCTGTGAGCAACCGTTATCACAACATTTCTAGGTGATCAGAACTAATCTTAGGTGACAACAGATTATCACGAAGATGCATACATAATAGATCAACTAATTACACATTTATGTATGCAAACCTGTGTAATTGTAATTACTCAAGTATAAAAAGTTCATCTACCAACTCAAACGCTATATAAACAAGTCATTCAATCAAATGCAAGATCTATTCATATGGCAGTTCTTTAATTTTGAATGCAGCGAGCTACAAGTATAAAGAAAAACAGATCATAATTAAATAAACAAAAAACATACGGTAAATAGTTTAACCAATGCAACTATCCAATGGTAGTACTCTAATCCTTAGACTCTCTTTTGATTGGCTCCTGATCAGCAAAGCCACCTTCCATTTCATCAATATTAGTAGGTTATAAACGAGCCACCACTTCATATTAACAGTTATTGAACTTGTGTTTATAACAACTTTAGGACAGAGATTATCCGTTGAATTTGTAAAGGTAGACTACAGGCCCTTACAATTGACAAGTAAATCAGGAACTTGGCATTCTTCATTATATCGTTCCCAGCATCTTGCAGCAGTGTGGCACTTTTTTAAACACAATTGACAAGTAATTTGCTTTAAAATGGCCTAGGATGCAGCTTTAAAATCCATTTGAGATGGTTTTTTAAGAGGACTGGCATGTTGAATCTCAACATTTTGTGGAGCAGCCGGTTGTCTGTTCTGTATCTGCACAGGATAAAAGCCTCGTCCTTGAGAAGAGAAAATTGGGTTTTGACCATAGACATTCTGATGTTGATTCTGATTCCTTGCCCACTGATTCTAAATTGGATACTGATACTGATAATGATTTCTGATCCACTGCTGTTGATTCTGATTTCTATAGCCAGTTCGATTATATCCTGTGCCTCTACCTCTTTTTGATCCTTGCATTTGAGAGTAGTATATAGGGCTTTGTTGATATACCAGTGCCATGTTTGAATGAGTAGATTCAGACACAGTAGGATTTCTGTAGCTAACAAAAGCCATCGTAGAACTACTTGCTTCATCAGGCTTCTTTTGTACATACCTTAACTCAAAACTTGCCAATTTAATCACCATGTTACTGTTAGTGCAAGGATTACAAATCGTGGAAGTAGTGAACACGGCATATTCAGAACCTACTCCATTTAGGCACCAAAATATTTTCCGATGATCTGGAAGTGGTAGATTGATGGCATCCATCTCATTGCAAATTAGTTTGAATGCAGACAGATAGCCAATCAAGGAAGAATTAGAGGATCTGCGAGTTGTTTGTACCTTTTCTTGAAGCAACAACTCTCTATCCTCCCCAGATTGAATGACTGATTCATGTAAGGTTTTCCAAACATCAGCCGAAGTTTGTAGATGAAGCACACACCCAATTACCTCTTTACTAAGAGTACTAGTGATCCACCCTTTTAACAGACGATCAGTCCTTTTCCAAGACACATACACAGGATTTGGAACAATGTTGACAGCACCATCCAACAGTGTAACAACCTTTGATTGGGGAGGAGGTACTTCCATCCAAACAACCAACAAGACCATGAGTTTCCACCATATTGAGTACCTCCATTTCCCAAAACAAAAAATTTGTGGAATCCAGCATTGTAGATGCACAATTTGAAACATGAAAGTTCGTCAGTTATGGAAATATATCAACATTATCAGAGTTTGAATCAATTCCTTCCAATTCATTATGTGATGAGGATGCCATGAGTGAAAATTGCAAAGCAAGTGTCCAGACAAACAGATTTTCCTTCTTCTTTCACCAATCACACCAAATCAAGAATGAAGAACGATCACAGAATAATCCAATCACAGGTTCCAACAAATCATATGATCCTTCACAGTTGAGGAACAAGACGACAAACAACACCAAATCGATCAAGTACCTCAAACAGTGGATCTTGACGATCGCAGTAAAACCGCAAGCTGAGATAGAAGAATCACAAGCACCGGCGACGAGCTCCGGCAGACAACGAGGATATGATAGCGTAGAGATCAGAAGCAAACCCTCAGATCTGCATGGCTCCGATACCTTGGTACAAGAGTCCATGTATTGTTGTCTTCACAAGGCTTTATATGGATTGAAGCAGACACCTAGGGCTTGGTTTGATAGGTTTAGTAAATTTGTACTATCATTGGGATTTTTTCCAGCCTTGCAGACTCTTCACTGTTTGTTCAATCCACCAACGAGGGCACTATTATCCTGCCTTTATATGTTGACGATATGTTGGTCACAGGCTCTTCTCCTACAATGGTTTCTAACTTTCTGGTTCTCCTTAAATCTGAATTTGCCATCAAAGACTTAGGAGATGTGCACTACTTTCTTGGAGTAGGGATTAAGACTACTGCTGCAGGTTTGTTCTTGACTCAAAAGGGATATGATGAGAAGATACTTGCTAAAGCTGATATGATTGACTGCAAACCTCAATCTACTCCACTTCCTATTCGACTTGTTCATCGAGGAGATCCAGAAATGTTCTATAATATCACATTGTATCGTGCTTTGGTTGTTTCACTGTAATACCTTACTTTCACTCAGCCAGATATAACATTTGCAGTCAATTATGTGTCCCAGTTTATGCACTCTACCACAAACTTTCATTACTAGCCCGGTAAAGCGTATTCTACGCTACGTCAAGAGTACAATCAATTTTGGCCAGAATCTCTCTGTTGTTACAGATATGAAACTTGTGGCTTACTCCGATAGTGACTGGGCAGGTTGCCCTTTAACAAAGAGATCAACAAACAGTTTCTCGCTCAAGTACATATGCTGAGTACGGAGCACTTGCAGCAACAGCAGCTGAACACACATGGTTAGGGTTCATACTAAAGGATTTGCAGATACAGTTGGCAGCAACACTTATCTTGTATTCAGATAACTTAAGTCCCCTGCATCTGACTGTTAACCCTGTGCTTCATGCGTAGATCGAAGCACATCGAATTGGACTTTCATTATGTTCGAGAGAGAGTAGCCAGTAAATTGTTACAAACTGAATTTGTGTCTTCATCAGTGCAACTGGCTGATATTTTTACCAAACCACTCTCAATTTTTCTTTGTTTGGCCATATTTCAAGCATCAATGAACACTGATAAGTGCATTTGAGAAATATTCATACTA
This sequence comes from Piper betle, assembly GCA_033002965.1. Classification (NCBI taxonomy): domain Eukaryota; kingdom Viridiplantae; phylum Streptophyta; class Magnoliopsida; order Piperales; family Piperaceae; genus Piper; species Piper betle. The sequence continues at coordinate 36,384 of JAURVB010005694.1, forward strand.
TGCATGTCCCCAGAAAAGTCTGACAATTGCAGTCATATGTTTTCTCCAAAAAAGGCCTGCTAAAGCAAATCAAAAGAATTGACATTTGGGCTGACATCCATTCTTTTGCACTTGAATAAACATGTCGGCCTTTTCAGCATAAGTATCAGGTGGCAACCCTCCTCTTGATATTTCATCAAACAACTTCCTAGCCATCTCGAAATTTCTGCACCGCGCAGCAATCATCTGTAAGTGTATTAAAGGATAAAATGTCTTGCTTCAAACCATAATCGTCGGAGTTAAAAAATAGTTCCAATGCCTCTTCAAGATATTGGATCTAGCAAAGGCCCCCAAAAATATATTGAAGATCTCCATGTCTGGCTGTAAACCATGATCTTTTAACTTGCTAAATAAACTCATTGCCAACTTAGTTTTCTTTTCCTTGCAAAGCCCCTGCAAAACAATATGGTATGGGACAATTGTAGAGCTTCATTCAAACAACACCGATGCCAACGACCATGAATACCATTCCTACCAATGATTAACAGCCACAAAGATCCAATCTTTCATGATATATAATTCAATCTGGAAAACTTTGTTTTGAACAACAACAACCAACCTTTGATCTAGCGGCAGCAGACAATAAACAATACCGAAGATTAAACCTGGCGGTGCTCCCTGTTAGCTCTCCACTTTCGCTCCATCCGACGCCCAAGTAGGAAGCTTTACTGCTGTCGTCGACGAGTTCTCATGGGAGAATTGAGCTCCCGATCAAATGAGTCGCCGGAGAATATGTTGTGGCCGCGGTCATTGATTGATAAACCTGGCTTTGTATTTGGCTTTTTGGTGTTTCTTCTCGTTGTGATATATCTAGCAAAAGTAAAGATTACATTGCTAAGGCTTAAAAATAAGTAAGCTCTTACAGTTTCTTGTTTATTTAAAACTTTGTTTACTATTGGATATTTTTTTGTTGAGAATAAAGTGATTATCAAGCTTCGCTTTCTTTCGCGTTTGGCCAAGTCCTTAAGAGGTTTGTTTTTGCATATGAGAAACACTTGCTTACGAGTTTCAAACTTGCTAATAAGTGAGATTTTTGGCTTGTCATGTAGAACGAAAACATAAGGATAAGTTTGGCTTGACTTCCGGTCATGTCAGGTGAGGCATGAGTTGAATGTTAGTCTTAATAATTAATGTAATGTAACTGATTTCCTTGACCCATACTTGTATATAACCTCTCATTATGATTAATTGAGATATGAAAAGAACTTACATCTAAATATAAATCGAGATGGTTTTGAAACTAAGAGAAATTTAGATTTGTTGGTCCAATATCTAACAATTTTTATTTTTGAAAGCTACAAGTGCACTTGCTAATTTGATCGGTCACATCTATTTCCTAGTCCTTTTAACTTCAGACCCAATTTATTTTATTTATATAAATAAATATATTGTTGACCTGGAATCAAATTAAAATACTATGGATTAGGGGTAGGTGCAGACAACCAAATGATCATGTCTGACCGCATCCAAAGTGTGTCTGATTGAATTTGATCGAATAAAAATAATTCAAACATGGACATTACTTCGTCCAACCAAATGACTAACCGAACTCCGAAATTTTATTCATACTAATTAGTAATTATATAATATACATATTCAATATATATTTAAAAGACTTAAAGCTTAAAGCATGTTACAAAATAATCATAAATCATTGTCAGATGGCTCATTGCATTCACATTCATACGAACATATTTATCAAGTAAAATTTTTTAAAGTAACCAACTAAACAAAAGTACATATTTATAAGGCAAAATATCCAAAAGTAAGCAAGTAATCAACATAAGTAAAATATCATAACTAGTTTACTTAAACTAAAGTGAAACAACAACTATTCAAACTAATGTGATTAATAACATAATAATTCAACAAATAAAGTATAAGCAAATTATAAAGCAACTCATTAAATAATTAACTAAAGCAAGACAACAAATATTAATACTAATGTGGTTAATAACAAAATAAATTAGCAAATACAATTAATTAACAAATCATTAAGCAAATCATTAAAGAATCTACAAATCATTAAGCAAAACATGAGTTCAGTTAGACAAAGTACCAACAAAATTTTGGATGGACACAGGCAGAATAT
>JAURVB010005696.1:0-12261 GCA_033002965.1 Piper betle
TATATATATATAGCCCCCCGCCACCCAGCCCTCTTCCTTCCTCTCCGATCTACCTTCCTCCTCCTCCCCATCTCTGCCTGGGACGTAGCTTCATGATATAACTAGTAGGAATAGTTGTAGTAGCTAGGTTATGAGCAAAGTTGTTGGAAAAGGAAAAGTTCTTATCAGTTGCAACAGTTATATGCAGTTTGTCTATGGCTGCAGTGGACAGACACTCTACTTTTCCTTCTACAGACACATGGAGGATAAGCATACCTACGGATTTAGTTTTTGTATATACATGAGGAACGACAAACCTCAGTGCAGGCTTAGGAATTTGTTCAAAAACAGGAGTTGGGAGTGACATTTCACAAAGAGGCTCTTGGGTAGATGAGTTTATAGCATAGTATGTACAATCCTCAAAGAATGTCACATCTGCAGACTCAAATATCTTCTTCAGTCGTAAGACTGTAGCATGGATATCCTTTTTGTGTTCTAAAATAACTGAAAAAGGTGCACTTGACTGATTTTGCAGATAGCTTGCCATTTTGCCTTGTGTGAAGGTGTACGAAACAAATAAAACCAAACACTTTAGGTTTAATATTCTACAAGGACTTGTTTGGATGTAAGATTAAGGAGTTTTATTTTCTAACACTGATGGCATTGTATTTATGAGATAACTGGCAGTGAGTGAAGCTTCCGGTTAGTAATACTTTGGTACAGACATTTTCAACAATAGACATCTTGCAACTTCGAGTAGATGTCTATGTTTCCTATCACATACTCCATTTTGGTTTGGAGTGTGAGCACAGGAAGTCTCGTGGATAATTTCATGATCATGGCAGTGGTCTTGAAATTGTATAGATGTGTATTTTAAAGCATTATCAAATCAAAAAGCTTTAAGAACTGCACCATACTGATTTATTATTTCATTGACAAATATCTAAAAACACCTAAACACTTCTTTCCTTTCTTTCAACAAGTATAACCATGTCATTCGACTATGGTCATCAACAAAGATTAAATTTATAGTTACCACCATTGGATACTTTAAGAGGACCCCAAACATTCGAATGAACAAGGTCAAATGGTTGAGAAGTTATGGAAAGGATCTGACTAGGATAAGCTATTTTATGATGCTTTAGACAACTCAAATGTCTCACAATTGATATGAAACACACTTCCTAGGGTGGGGACTAACAACTTGAATTTATTTAATTTAGGATGACCTTATCTCGCATGCCACTACATGGCATTCGACTTGGAGGAAAACTAAAGCAAGACGAACACAAAATACACTAGCTATATGATGTTGTTAATCTGCCAAAGGTATTCAAATGATAATAACATAATAATCTAGCAATTAAACCAAATTAGAAACTATAAGATCCTCTAAATATTTAGTTAGTCACACATCAATACCTACTAAGATAAGATCCTATATATTAATAGGTATGGGTTAACAATCTTTTAATTGGTTAATCACTTTTGAAGAAATTACTTACCCTTCAATTTGTGATGGTGGGCTTAACTAGATGTGGCCTAGGTTGCTAGACCCATGGGCCGAGAGTAGGAATTTCAAGAATAGAATTTCCTCGAGTGATTGGATTGTGATAACCCTAAATTAGTCCCATATCCAATACCTATTAGAATAAGACCTAGTCTATTAGTGAGGATGGATCATAGATCTTCAACTTGGGTTAACTATTTTGAAGAAATGACTTAAGCCATCACTTTGCATTTTAGGCCAGGTCTTTATGATGGTATCAGAGCCAACTTAGGATAGTGTGGATGATGAGAGTAGTCTAGACACAGATTAAGGCTCATGAGCTATAGAAAAGAATTTTAAGGACGAAATTTCCTTAAATTGGGTGAAATGTAAGATCTCTCAAATAATTAGTCCTACACCCAATATCTATCTTGATAAGATTCATGTATATTAGTGGGGATGTGTTTATAATCTTTAACTTGATTCATCACTTTTAAAAAAATGAATTGGTTCATTAGTTTGCATTTAGGATGTGTCATTACAAAACTAATATGGAAATAATTGAAAAACGGGTAAAGCAAGTAATGGTATGTGGGTACTAGGGGAGCAAACAAACAGTGGGTATTAATAGGTAAACAAGCAATCAAGTAGGTGGACAACACTAAGCAAATAACAGCAACTACTTAAGCAAATAAGTCTTAGAATAGGGAAAAATATCATGTTACCTAGAACGGATGGTGAAGTGTAGCTTTCAAAATCCAGGCGATGGCTGAGTAGGAAAAGGGCAGCAATGACTTCGGCTTCCAGACTTGGTGGGTGATTACGTCCAACCAAGGTTGGATTGGTGCTTGGTTGAGGATAGCAGCAACAAGGTGGACAACTACCTGGAAGTTGCTTGGGCAATGATGGGTGAAGTGTCGTCAACCAGCAGGGGTACCAAAGGCAGCAACTTTGGTGCTGGTTTGTGCAACATTGGCGATACCAACCAATGTCTATGGGCAGTGCTTGAAATTTGTTCCATTATGTACAGCCAACGGAAACCACAGTGATGGATTTGACTGTTGCGGCTGGCAATGGACAGAGATGAGTTTAGTCATGGCAAGGCAGGACTCACGTGTGGTGAAGTAGGAGGGAAAAACCTACTAGTGGTGTGGGGATGAGCAGCTCCTCACCGTTACGCGACACAAAGGCAGATGACTGGCTTCTCACTGATGTCAAGCTTAGACAACAAGATTTATGAAACTTTCAAAATTTTATTAATCAAACCGTGTAGAAAAATATGATGCATAGTTTGCATTTATAGAGATTTAACTTTCCTAATTGAACTAGAACTAGAAACTGAAAATAGAAAATTTTTTTCTAGCATAACTATTAGTCCAAAATAAGAAGTTGACTAGTATATAAAATCCTAGAACAATAAGAAAACTGAAAAAAATAATAAGAAAGTTCCTAATTGAGCCAAAGGCTTGAAGTCATATGTTTCCTAGGATAAACGTGGAAGCTTCCTAATATTGTCCGCATCAAAGACATAACAGCTGTAGAGGATGCAGCCTTATTTGTTACAAGGTAGTAAAGTTTCCTTCTACTTGAACCACGTCCAATCTGCCTCTTTGAGGTTGCATCCTGAAGCAAACAAATTGTAGGGGAAATATGGCAGTGATCATCTGTGCTAAGCCTGTAAACAAAAAGGAGATTGGTTGAGAAGGGAACCAGCAGTCCATTTTAAAGTATTAAGTCAGACGAGAGAACCACATCTCCTTTTCCTATGGCTGGTGTAAAAGCCCCATTAGCAAGGCAATGGTTTTAGGTTTGAGAAAAAGGGTATATGTTGAAAAGGAGCGAGAGTTACTTGTCATATGATCAGTTGCTTCTGAATCTATAAGCCAAGAATAATTTAAGGGCGGATTACCAACAGATGTACCTGCAATTGCAATTGAGGCAGAGGGTAGGGTAGACTCTCCTTGATTGGCCATCTTTATAAGGTCCTCAAAGTCCTCGTGGCTGATTGTTACAATTGTTGCAGCAGGAGCAGGACCAGCAGATTCCACAGATTGTTTATTGGCAAGTGAAGAGGTAGTGGCAATTTGTTTTGACCAATCTAGCTTTTCATGCTTTGGCCACACTTTTCTTCAGTATGCCCATTGGCCTGACAATGCTCGCAAAACCTATCATCCCTTGAAGTGATACTTCTACCCCTTTCTCGTCTTGGTTCTAAGCCTCTATCTCTACCTCTCCCTCTATTTGAGTTGAAGGGAGGTCAAGTGCTTGTAACCATTGCAGAGTTCAGAACCACTTCTATAACCTCATCATCTTCGACAGACAATAGGGATAGTTTTGAAAAAATAGCGTTCAGATGACATAACTTATTACCTATTAAGATTTGATCTCTTGATGAACCAAAAAGAAATGACACTATTTTGAGTTCTTTCCTCTATTTCTTCCAGACCTGAATATTAGTTGAATAGGGATGGTAAATATCAAGTTCTTCCCACCTAGCTTTGACAAAGCTATAATAGTCTGTCAGAGATCTCATACCTTGTTTAGAGAGATACACCTCTCCACTAACATCACAGATCCTTTGGATGTTAGTCGCAGATGTAAAGGTTTCATGGACTGATTTCCACACAGCATATGGAGTATCCAGCAGCATCACATCACAACTGATGTGAGGTGCCATCGAGTTCCATAGCAATGATCTAACTTGAGCACCCTCTCCTTCCATTTTGAACTAGTGGCATTGTCATGCTCCTCTTCAATGTACTTCAGTTTCTCCTTGGGCATTAAGAAGGTCTCGACCACAGCAAACCATTGGTTATAATTTTCCTGTGCAGCTTGGTGGTGGTGATAGAGGTACCATTAAGAAGATTAGTAACTGATATGATGTTTCTATTAGAGGAGGAAAGAGCTGTGATAAATAATTTCTACTCATTCACAAATCCCTGATATTGATTGCTCTGCATACCATATTGAATATAGCATAACATTATACACGTAATATTTAACATTTCAAAACACATTATATTGCATGTTTATTATTTCATTTGCATTGTTTATTGTAAATATTTTTTATCGTATATTGCTACAAAATTTATTATTTTTTAATTACGAATGTTGATGTCAATATTTAATTATGAATCTTAGTATTTAATCAAGTGACAATGAGCAAAATGACATAATGGGGCTTGTGTAGAGTAGTTCATTGTCCAGTTCAAAAGCTTCTGAAAATATATTATCTTGCTGCTTTAACATTTTTATTCCTCTTTACTAGTTTTTACCTTCTTTCCTTATACATTGACCACCTTCAAAATCCATGCTCCATTTATCCCCCAGCTGGCTGAGGTTAAACTTTACCTGACAATCTGACATGTTATCGACTCTGAATAGGGTCCCTTGTTTATAATAATACCTTTTATTGAACCACTGATGCATCCAAGTTTGCTGTTTTCATTATGAAAACCAACTTTGACAATACTTCTCTATGGCATTTGGCATCTAAACCTCCTCTGTTGCCTGGATAATTCAGGAGAGTTTAATGGTGAAGAACGTGGGGAAGTTGAATCTGCTGCAGAGTTATTATATGGTCTCATACATGCACGTTATGTGTTGACAAGCAAAGGATTAACTGCAATGGTAACATGTTTTCTGCATTATGCTTATGCTTGGGTCACATATCATTTGTATTGATCAGTTTGGTAAAAGTGCAGCATGAGAAATATAAAAGGGCTGAGTTTGGAAGATGTCCTAGAGTTTTTGTGGAGGTCAGCCATGTTTACCTGTGGGAACAGCAGACATTCCTCGAAATGGATCTGTCAAGGTTTTTTGTCCAAACTGTGAAGATCTATATTTTCCTCGATGCAAATACCAGAGCAGTATCCTTCAAGTTAATTTTTGTGATGTGGCGTGTAATGTATTATATACCTGAACTTTTTAGATATACTTTGTTGCATGCAAATGTAAATATTTATTTAATTTGCATCTTTTAGGTACTGACTTGATGAAAAATGTCTGATGGTCTATATCTTGGCTAGATATTCTGACCTCTAACGTTTTAGTTAATTATTCAATATGAACAAACAAATACAACCCAAATAGGTGAATTATGATCTTGGTAAAGAGTTCTAATAGTGCATATCATGTCGATGAAGTAAGCTGTATTTATCTCACAGCATATGTTTGTGTTTGAATTTTACGCAATATTCACAACAAACAAATAATTGTGATTGTCATCATTTCACAGCATCTGCTTCTACCTGGTAGTCTTACTGGCTGTGGCACTAATTCGTTCTGCTGTTATTTTTCTGTTTTCGTGTCCTGCTTTTCTCATTTGTGGCTTTAGATTAAATTGGCTGTTTGGAATTTGTAGTACATGTTCATGATGTTGCTTTTTCAATTTTTTTACAGCATGTTTTAATTTAACCATTGCAATTTGCACAGATACATCCTGCTTTATCTCTTTTAATTACCAGTTTCAATGAATGATTATATACTGAAGCATCGACATGTGAGTTAATGGAAGATGACAATTGATTAGATTGTTGTATAAGGGGTAAGGATGTGTTGGATATGATCGGTTTCTCCTTTGACTTGTAATCGTGTTGATTTTTATGTTAAGACTTCTTACTACTTCTGTTTCATCTTGACTCTCTTTAGACATGGATGGCTCGTATATAGGCACTACTTTCCCACATCTGTACTTGATGACATTTCCTTCTTCCAGGCCCAATAAGCCTGTTCAGAATTACGTGCCCAAGGTGTTTGGGTTCAAGTTGCATAAGGAATCTAGATGATCAACATTGACATATCGTATTTTTACGTATCAGACCTTGATGGTTGGAAGGTACGGCTTACAGGATGAGGGGAGGGGGAGGAACATGTTCATGCGTAGCGTGGCTAGATCTTGTGAAATATTTGGCACTTTCGACACTTGCTAAGCTAGCGTGCTAGCTTGTTGTTTATGTATTTAGGTTGTGCAATTAGTTCCATTGTTAGAATGTTCTCGCAATTGTGTCATACACTCTATTTATATCTTCAGGTTCACTGTTTTAAGATTGATTGTTTGTTCTCTCAATTGTGACAGACCCGCTGTCTATATCTTCTGGGTTACAGTTTCAAGTTTTCTGACCGAATTGAATTGACTTTTTAGTATTCGATACCGATTGCTGGTGGATGTTCTCCCGTGATTAACATACTAAGATGTTGTATAGCGTACGGTATTTCTTAGTGTGGTTGATTTTTATAGATTATATATGGTGCCATTAATAAATATATGAAAATAATAATACTTTAATTATAAACTAATAATATAATTATGCTATTTAAATACACGGTTAAGTACGAGTAAATATTATATATACACGTGTTTACTCGTGCTAGTAAATATATAAATATAATAAATAAATAAATAAATAAATAAATAAATATTCTATAATTAATTAATTAATTAATTTTAATTTATTATGAATAATATTAATATCATAATATCCTATACGAAATATGTAATTATATACAATTAAATAATAACATACACGTAATGAACAAATATATATATATATACACAATTTATTAAACATAATAAGACTAATATTTATAAGTAAATATAATATTAATAATAATAAATAAACATGTAAACATATAAATAAAAATAAATAAATAAATAATGAATAAATAATCAAATAAATAAAAATATTCATCACATCAAAATATGCTAAATAATATGAATATACATCTAAACTAATATAGAACTTCTCGAATTCCCAAAAATGATGCAAGACCAGACTAAAACGGTCCAAAAATGACTGAATCGGGTCAACTGGTAGAACCTAACTGAGTTGGGCCAAATCAACTTGATCTGGGTTAAATAAATTATTGGGTTGGGTTGATAGGGTTGTTTAGGATTGATGGACACGGATACAGGCTTGGACTGGAGGACTCGTGCACAACCAAGCGTATGCGATTACAGGCAAACATGCTAAATGGGGAGGCCGGTGCCCGTCGCCAAAAAGTGCTGACGGCAGCGAGGCTGGAGTCACTTCTAATGAGGATCAACGAGGGGTGTCAAGGCGGAGGTGCTAGTGGTGACAAACGGTGGAGTTTGGCCACTAACTAGCTGGAAAACGGCCCAAAAGAAGGCGGAATCGCCACGAATGCAATGGCATCGCCGGTGGCAATCACGGTCGCAGCGGTGGTCGTGGGTGGTCTCAAAATGGAGATCTCGAAAAGATGAAGCTATGTGGGTGGTCGGATTGGACAGAGGTGGTTTGTTGGCACCGAAAAATGGCCGAAAATGGTGGCAGCAGTGGCAAAAATCCACTGCGGCAACATCGATAGCAATGGTAAGGACCGATAGCCGGTCACGAAGTGGTTACAATCGTACCGATCCGGTGGCTAAAGGAGGGCCAAGGTCTTGCCGGCGGAGAGCCAAAGTGTCTGCGGCGCTAAAGTGAAAATCCTCAAAATCATAGGAAATCTCTGAAAATCAATGGGAAGAAGCAAGAGCTGACATGGATTACTATGATCTCGCCATGTGGCATGATCTGAATGTCCGACAACTCATGGCCCAAAGTCGAAATTGACTCGAGTCCTAAAAGTGACTCTATAGGAAGAATCGAGGTAAGAAGGCTAAATGGGCCAACAGGGGCACAATCTAGTGATCTAAAATCCCTAAGATATATACAAATGGCATACCCTAAAAATCTTAAACGGATACTAAACGCTGCAACGGCCTAGATCTAGGCCTAAAACCCTGGCTAACTCATACAAATCATTTGTATACCTTACATATACACTGATAAGTCATGCTTTGATCAACTGCACTTCGGGCATACTCAGCCACTATAACATGCTCATATAGCTATATGGGTTCATACTCATGGTCTGAAAATTATTCTGGTTTGAGCTCACTTGAACCAACTCGAGACTGGCCCTAATTAGGCAAACTACAAGCGGGTAAAACCCTAACCTGAAATTTGGATTTTATAGTTCCAAAGTCTACGAGTGGTCAGATCTAGGCACCTAAAGATAGCCTCACTTGGATCCGAAGGCCAAATTTGCCCAAAGGTCCAGGCTCCCACACTATTTTGGGTCCCTTTTTCATATATTTTAATCTATTAGCACTTGTTTAGTGAGGGTATTTAAAATAATTTTTAATATTTTCCTTTTTTTCTAGTTATTATTACTAATTCTCCCATCACTTGACAATTTAACATACTCTTTTTCTTTTTCAAATTGTGGTGAATTTATATTTTAAAAAATTCTATCTTCTTTAAAATAATTGTTTATCATCCACCTTTTTTGTGAAAAATTCGAAGAGTAATAATCTACTCTAAGGTCCTACTCCCTATAAGACCCAACCACCATGTAGTATTTGTGCACATATTAAATGCCTTCAACGATAATTTTGCAAAATAAGTTTATAATGGATGTCATTACTTGTACACATCTTACTGTTGTTGATTGGGTCTTATAGTAAATAAAGGTTGTAGGACTTGACAGCCATTTATAATTCAAATTCTGATATACCCATTCGAATTTAGTTAGGTTAGGATTTAGAAATTAAAGAAATTTGGGGAGTTCGGGCTAGGGGTGGGCGCGGACGTCCGAATTATCGAGTCCAACAGAAATCTGAAGCATGTCCAACTGAATTTGAACAACCGAATTAGACAGAATAAAAATGAACTAAACATGAACATTTTTTTATTCGACCAAACGATTGATCAAGTGTCTGATATTTTATATCAAGAATATAATATTTTCAACATTTGTGAGACTAATATTATATTATATGAAAAATTAAAATCATGATATACATTAAAATTAATTAAGTTTATACATAAAATTGATATTTAATATCTAAAATAACCCAAAATGACTTACATGGAAAAAAGATAAAAGTCATCCTCATATTTAGGAATTTAAGACAATGCATTCATATCAACAATTATATCAAATCATTTACTATATAGCTATAATGCTCTCAATTAATACTATAGTTTAATAAATGTTTAAAATTTAGCTCCTATATATTTCTAAGTCATATAAAAAATAATCAATGTATAGAAGCTTTAAACTAATCTTTGACATCAAAATGTACTCTAATATTACATGTACTTCTAAGACAAAATATTTTAATAGTTTATTCTTCATCCAATATAGCTCACCTACGTGAAAAAATATATAAAAGAGTTAATTACTTGTAAAAATATTTTACAAATATTAGAAGAGTAAAAACTAAATATAACATTCTTACATGCTCATTATAGACATGAAGATGATCGAATATTATCTCCATCAATACAATCATTAATGTATTCTCATTCTTCAATATTCATTGATCTAAATAAATTTGATGATGAACTTGATTGTTTATCTACAAGTAAAAAATATTATAACAAAAGAAGAACATACGTTAGTGGGCACGTATCAAAACTTCAAGTGTTTTTGGCTCAAATTATTCTTAGTGGAGCTAATTGTTTGTTCTGCAATATTAAATGCCGATTCGAAGGCAACGGTTGACATAAAAATGACTAAAACATCATAAGCAATTTTTCCCAAAATATGATATTTTACTGTGTTTAATCTCTATCGTGATAATATGTTAAATTGTTTGTCCACTCTATCTACAAAAGGATTAGTTGGTTCATCCAAATAATTCTCCAAATCAATTCAGATTGGCTCATTTGATGAATATTATATAATCAATTTGTTTATTCCTTATAATCTCCTACTTGGGTCTCCAATAAGATAAACACTTAACAAACTTTCAATTCTAATAGAAGGTTTGTTTACATACATCTAGCCATAGATTTCACATTAATCTTATTTTATGAATTTTCCCATTATAATATAATATTTCTTTATTCAAATATTTTTAAAAATGATTTTAATTTTTATGCTAATTGACATGTGAGAAACTTTAAAAAATAAAAGAGATAACGACTATATAAATAAGATATTAGTTATTTGTGAGAGAAAAATAATATTTATAATGAAAAAAATAATTAGATAATAAAATAAATATGAGATGAAAATAATTTCCTATATTGATCAAATTTTGATTGTGTTCGACCGTGGCCGACTTGATCAAAGAATTTTGACCATGAACAACTAACTTTTTGTTCGAGGTTAAGTGGACGGACATGGATGGTGCCTTGTCGACGTCCTACCAACCGACACCCACCCCCCTAGTTAGGGCCAATAAGTCGATGCCCATTACGAAACTTATGTATATGTATATAGGAAAAGGAAGGTCAAATAAAAAATAATAATAATTTTGGCTTAGGCAGTGATGGAGACTTGGAGTAGCCCTCCTCTAATTTAGTCTAACTAACTCATTACTGTAAGTGGTTAATCCTAAATCAATACATTTAAAGAAAAATATAGACGAACTCAAAAAACAACCCATATGCACACAACACGTAAATAAGGAAAACGGAAAATGAAATGATTAAGAAAAAGCAAGTTTAGACTTGGAGTTACTAGAAGTTTACTCGTAATTAGGACTGGTTAATCTTAATCCATACAATCATCCACCCTCTTATCATATAATAATTCATTAGAAAAAGTTAGTACATAAATAAAGAAAATCCACCTGCTTAATATCATAAAAAATCTTTTTTTCACTAGATGATATATATATATATATATATATATATTAATTTTGAATTTTTTGAAAATTTAATCAGGTATCTACTTAAATAAGCATTGTTATATCTTTGTAATATTGTTCTATAATTTTACCAACTCTTTGCTTCCAAATATCTTCCAATGTAAGATTTTACTAACATCTTGTTAATTATGATATAAACTTTTACAAGGCGTTCTAGCCTTTTTCAAATATAAGATTTAAGATTTCTAATTCTAAAAAATCGCCCACAATTCTTTCTCTTTCTAATATTTACTTAATTTAAATAATAAATCAAAATTTTAAAATAATATATCAGATTTCTTTTTTTAGACACTGCTCATATTTGTTTATATAATTCTTTCCATATATATATATATATATATATATATATATATATATATATATATATTCCCATCAATATGACTTGCTTTTAGATTGTTTAAAAATGTACTAGTTTAAAGATTATTTAAACTAATTTTTATCACAATTCCTTTGATAATTAAAATGAAATGGTTGAAAGAATTGGATTAAATTGAAAATCTATAAATACCCTAATCATTTATTTATATAAATTTTAAGTGTTGGGATCTAATAAATTACTCCAAATAATAACTCTAGCTCACATAAGCTATATTGATTGTAGCTCATGTATACATGGCTGATATATATATATATATATATATATACACACATACACACACACCCACACATCTTAGACACCCACATACATGTATGCTTATAGCTATCTATATCTATATCTAATGTAATATATGAAAGCAATATTCATTTTTTGACAGAGCCTCCACACTTTTTAATGTAGGGTCCATACATTATAAATTTATCATGTTGTAACACTTCAATTTGTCTTTAAAAATGAACCGAATCGTGATATTATTATTTGAAAAATAATTTATTAGACTACCAACGTACAAACTTTATGAAAGCTAATCTTAACCTTCAAAGAGGTTTAAGACAAACGCTTTACAATGTATGTTGATCATGCTACCATATGAAGGCTCTTATGTTTAAGGCTCCTAATATAAGCACTCCAAATCATTGGAGAGACAACACCTCCCTAGCAACTAAAAAGGTGAATTAACAAATGCAATGATCACTCTGAGCTATACGGAGACTGTAAAACCCGTGACTCGAGTCAGAGTTTTACGGGAGT